>WAAF01004804.1:2416894-2539955 GCA_013400475.1 Tricholaema leucomelas | reverse complement strand
CCCCACCCCCAGTACCCTGTGCCCCACCCCTGCACCGGGGGCTGCTGCACCGCCGCAGTGAGTCCAATCACATGAGCGTCAAGAGGCTGCGGTGGGAGCAGGTGGAGAACTCAGAAGGGACCATCTGGGGACAGGTATGGCCTTGGCAGCAGAGTTGGGGGCAAGGGACCAAAGTGTGGTGTGGGGAGAGATTCCCTGTGCCCAGGCTGTGCAGCATCCACGGGCACTGCTCCCGATCCTGCCCAGAGCCCTCCCCTCCCTGGAGCATTGTGTTCTGACCTCTTGTTGGGTCATCCACTGAACAACTTGGCCAAGGGAGCGAGCTCTGGAGATGCCATGATGCAGAAAGCCTCAGGTTTCTTCTCATCCTTTTAACTGGACCAAAGCCAGAGAGGTGAGAAGAGGCTGTAGAAAGCAGCTGAGAGGCAGGGTTTGTCTGCAGCATGCTGAGGAGCACTGGCTCTCCTGCTCTTTTAGGGCTGACACGGACAGGAGCTGCCTCCAGACACATTCTGCAGCTGCAGGAGGTTTTGTCAGTGGGAAGCCATGAGAAAGGTTGAAAGTAGAGTGATAGGGAGAGCGCCAAGGCAGGGGAGGATAGCAGAGGGGAGAAGCAGAGGTGAGGAGTGGGACAAAGGTGTGATAATCCCTTGGCATTATGGACCTGAAGTGTTACAGAATTCCAGGTGGTTTCCAGTCCCTGCAGGGAGAAGCTGGAGTCTAACTTCCAGCTTCTGTGTCTCTCATGGTGAGCACTGCGTGTTGACATCCCATACTTCCCACATCTCAAGCAGCCAGAGAAGAGCTGTGGGGCCATCCTCCAGTCCCATAGGCACCCACCATGTAGAAGGTGTTTGAAATCCTGCAGGTGCCTCTCCTGAGAACAAGAAGCTTCTTCTTGGTGATTTTTTTACATGCAAAAGCTTCTCCAAGTTTCTGGAATTCCCACTTTGTCTCTCACTGAAGCCACATGACCAAGTAGCAGGTGAAGAGCAGCAGTGCTCCACAGGCTTCCAGATGAGTCAGAAGCTAAATGGATCCATGGGGCAGCTGTGGGGTGTAAGAAAATGGGGTGAAAGAGTCAGGTTTCTTCCTCTTGGGTGCCACTGGATGGGCTCAGGCACTTGTGTTGGAGCTACCTCCAGAAAGGTGAGTGGTTCACCAGGCTCTGGTTTCTGTGCAGGGTTCATGATGGCAGTCTCCAGTTACAGGGCAGTGCTACTGACCTGTCCTGGTTTCTTCTGGGGACACCAGGCTTAGTGTGGGGTGGAGGAAAGGTGGATCAGTGCAGGTGGGCAGTGTTGGGCTGTTCTCTGTTGCACAGCTCTTGACTCTTCCTCTTCCTGCAGCTTGGGGAAGACTCAGATTATGACAAGCTGAGTGATATGGTCAAATACCTTGACCTGGAGCTGCACTTTGGGACACAAAAGCCTACAAGTAAGTACCTGAGCCGTAAAGTAAGGTCCTGACATTAGCCACAGACAGAGGCACTGGGAGGAACTGGGGCTTGGTGGGCAGCAAAGCCATGCCTGGTCTAGCATCACCTGTGTCACAGACCTCATTCATCCTGGGGATTTGTGGCTGGTGGCACAGCAGATCATTAAGGTGGAGAACATCTCACTTCCTCCATCCTTTTGGCTGATGTTTGCTGTCTTCGCACCACATCCCAATCAAGCAGGGCAGTGAAACTCAGCTGGAGGCTTTCACTGCCTGCTGTGCTGCTTCCCAGCTCTCATAGCACCAGCCTGGCCATCCCCACACCACTGAGAACACTGGTGTGTGCCAGCACCACTGCCCAGTGCCAGCACTGACAGTCAGCTGGGCTGTTGGCATGCGTGGACACGACCTTGTGCTGCAGTGGCTATAATGGCTGCAGGGTCAGGGATGCAGCTATGTTACTTGGAGAACTCAGCCCTGAAAAAGCCATCAGAACATTTCTCAATCCATGGAGAGCATCACAAGCAACATTTTACTTTATACATAAATTTAGTTCCCCTCAGAACCTACGCATGGGGTCTGTAGCTTCCTGCCAGTGCTACCTCCCCTGTCGCTCTTGAGTTGGGGTCTCCTGCAGACACACCAACTGGGATCTTCCATCCAACAGGGTTACTGGGTGCTGCAAACCCAGAGAATGGGTCCAGGCTTGGGGTGCTGAGTTGGCTTGAGTTGGAGGGGACCTTAAAGATCATCTAGTTCCAGCCCTGCAGCTATGGGCAGTGTCATGGAGGCAGGGTCACCTCCCACTAGAGCAGGTTGCTCAAAGTCCCATCCAACCTGCCCTTGAATACCTGCAGGGAGGTCCCAGATACATCTAGAACTGGCAGTGGAACGGGATGAAGTGGGATTCTTCTTAAGGGCTATCTTTTTTAGAGGGGCAAACGGGGATTTTCTGTGCCTTCACCTCTTGTTTTACCTTTTTCAGCTCCAAGTGAGTCCTCCACTGAGGAGATCTTTGAATCGCAGAATTCAAGGACTCCTGGAGCCATTGCTGTGTGCAAAGCATCACTTCTCCTCCTCTCACTCATGGTTGCACTGTTTTCAGGACAGATTTTTTTTTTTCCCCCACTGGAGCCAGCTGAACCTGTCCTTACCCATGATTAAATCTTTCAGTTTCTCTTCCAGAGCCAACTGTCATGCCTGAAAACTTTAAAAAGAAAGATGTGGTTGAGATTTTGTCCCACAAAAAGGCCTACAACACATGTAAGTAAATGCCAGGGTGAACCTACCTCCCAAACAGGCCCAGAGGTGGGACCAGGGATGTAGAGAACTGGAAAGGTAAAAGCAAGAAGGCTACATGAGCACGATCCCATGAGCATGATCCCTGCACAGCTCTGCTGGTCTGAGCTGCAGCCCAGAAACCCTCCAGGAGCGGGGAAAGGGGAAGGCTCTGCAGAAGAGATGGAGATGGGATGTGACTCATTGGCCTGGGGAGGGAGAGGGACAGTCTGCATGGCCCTACTGGTGAAGGAGCAGTGCTACTTCTGGTAGTAAGGATGGTGGGAAGGCTTGGTGAGACCCTCTGAGACCCTGGTCTTCTGGCTGTGGGGGCTGTGGGGGAGGAGGCGGCACTGGGGTGGATTCCAGTGCAGCCCAGGCTGATGCGTTGGTGATGTACAAGATGCATTAGCCTGGGGCCTCTGCAGGATCCGAGTGAATCCTCGAGGTCCCCATGCAGCCTGTGCAAGGATTTGAGGAGCAGAAAGCCTTTCCTGTCTCCAGGGCCAAATGTGAGCCAGTGTGGGCACACGGAGAAGTCCACACCGCTCTCACACCGTGGAGAGACTGAGCTTCTCCTCCTGGCCCCATCCTGCTGGGCAGCACAGCCACCCCCCAGCGTCCTGTCCCCATCCCCTCCCAAGTGACACACCTGCCTTGTCCTCAGCCATCCTGATAGCTCACCTCAAGCTGTCACACATGGAGCTGCGCCAGATCCTGATGACAATGGAGACAGATCGCCTGGAGCCTTCCCACATCAAGCAGCTCCTGCTCTACGCCCCGGACGGGGAGGAGGTGCAGCGCTTCCAGAGCTACAAGGAGAACCCCAGCAAGCTGAGTGAGCCTGACCAGTTTGTGCTGCAGGTACCCGTGGGCAGGGACATGCTCCAAGAGGAAAGAGATTCACAGATCCACAGAATGGTTTGGGTTGGAAGGGACCTTGCAGATTATCCAGTTCCAACTTCTCTGCCATGGGCAGGGACACCTCCCACTAGAGCAGTTTGCTCAAGGCCTCACACAACCTGCCCTTGGACACCTTCAGGAAGGAGGCATCCACAGCCTCCCTTGGCAACCTGTCCCAGTGTCTCAGCACTTTCACTGGCAGGAATTTCTTCCTAATCTCCAACCTAAATCTCCCTTCTTGCAGCTCTGAGCCATTGCCCCTCATCCTGTTGCTACAAACCTTGTAAGAAGTCCCTCCCCATATCTCCTGTAGGCCCTTTCAGCCACTGGAAGGCTAATCCAAGGTCTCCCTGGAGCCTTCTCCATACTGAACAACCCCAGCTCCCTCAGCCTGTCCCCATAGTGGAGATACTCCAGCCTTCTGACCATCTTGAGATCTCCATGTGCAGTGTCCCTGAAATGTCCTGCTGCAAGCAAGCTGGAGGGGAGAACACACAGCAAGAGGCAGCAGCCAGTGGGACACTGATCTGCACTTTCTGTGGAATGGGGAGAGCTGGGGACATTGGTCATAGGGACTGATGAACAGTGCTGCTCAGGCTGAGTGATGCTCCAGCAGCTGCTTCATGGTGTCTTCTCACTCACAGATCTATAATGTCTTCATGGACAGGGAGAAACACCAGGAGAAACACCTTCTAGGAGGGGTTTTGGCTCCTGGGGACAGTAGGAGTGTATCCCTCTTTTGTTCTCAGATGTTGTCAGTCCCAGAGTACAAGATCCGCCTGCGCAGCCTCCACTTTAAGACCACCCTGCAGGAGAAGACAGAGGAGATCAAAGCCAGCTACGAGTGCATCTGCAAGGCTTCTCTGGAGCTGAAAAGCAGCAAGAAGCTGGCTAAGATCCTGGACGTCAGCAGAGTCCTTCCTTCTGCTAACAGCCACCGGGGGTCCTCAGTGTCCACGGGAGAACCTACAAGGGATCAGCAGCTTGAAGGAAGCTCGCAGAGAGCTGAATGCAGCTCCAGCACCATAGCTGTGCCCTGGGACTCCCCTGTGGGGTCGTGGCATGGAGAGGATGCAGGAGAGCAGATGGCAGATGGCCACACACCCACCCACAGCACAGGCAGGGCTGCAGGAGCCAGAAAGCCACCCAGGAACACAGCAGAGCCCACTGAGGTTCTCCTTTGGCTGCGGTAGGGCTGGAGGATGAGCAGAATAAGGTTTTATTAGGGCTGCTCTGAGCAGCAGAAGTGACCTGGCACTAAAAGCACAAAAATCACAAAATGTCCTCAAAGGTCATCTTGCCCAACCCCCCACAGTCAGCAGGGACATCTCCAACTAGAGCTAGAGCAGGTTGCTCAGGGCCAAAACAAGTCTGACCTTGAATATGTCCAGGGATGGGGCCTCCACCACCTCTCTGGGCAGCCAGTTCCTGTATTTCCAACAAGGGCATTCTCCCAGCATCCTGTAGACAGAAGGAAGGTTCTGTCCCACCACTCCTACCATGCCGTTGGTAGGTCTCAGTGACCCAAAAGCAGGTACAAAAGAAGATGAGAGATGGGACAATGTAAGGCTGGAGGTCACTGACTACCACTGGGGCTTCTCTTTGCAGTTTGTGCTGGCAATGGGAAACTACCTGAACAATGGGCAGCCCAAGACCAGCAAAACAACTGGCTTCAAAATCAACTTCCTCACCGAGGTAAGACACAGCACACTTGGTCCTGTGCAGGGGACACCAATGCAGCAGCTCCACAGGCTTGGACCATCATGCCTGTCCTCACACAAGGCTCCTGGTGCAGCAGCTCCCAGACCAGGGACTAGTGAGAGGGAAAGGATTGAGGTGCAGAGTTGACTTCAGAGAAGCTCTGACCATAGTCTGGTGCTTCACTGTGCTGGGACCTGAGTCCCAGTCCTTCTGGCCGTGGGGTGGGAGAAAATGAAGGTATTTTATCCCACGTGGATCATTGTGGGGCTCATGAGGGGAG
The DNA here is from genome assembly GCA_013400475.1 of Tricholaema leucomelas. Taxonomy (NCBI): domain Eukaryota; kingdom Metazoa; phylum Chordata; class Aves; order Piciformes; family Lybiidae; genus Tricholaema lacrymosa; species Tricholaema leucomelas. The sequence goes on along the minus strand of WAAF01004804.1, from coordinate 2,534,356 downwards.
GGGAACGGTGGCGCAGCAGATCAAGGGAGGTTCCTCTCCCCCTCTACTCAGTTTGGTGACATGGGACCACATCACCAACCTGATAAAGAGAAGGCTGAGAGGGGATCTTATTGATATTTACAAATATGTGAAGGGTGGAGGCCAAGAAGAAGGGGCCAGGCCCTTTTCAGTGGTGCCCATGATATGACAAAGCACAATGGATGCAAATTGAAACCCAGGAAGTTCCACCTCAACATGAGGAAAGACTTCTTTACTGTGAGAGTGCTGGAGCCCTGGAGCAGGCTGCCCAGAGAGGCATTGAGTCTCCTTATGTGGAGACTTTCAAGACCCACTTGGATGTGTTCCTGTGTGACTTGCCTTATCTCCAGAGGTCCCTTCCAACTCCTACCATTCTATGCTTCTATGACAGCCTTGTAAAGGAATCATAGAATCACAGAATTGGTTTGCTTGGAGAAGACCTCTAAGATCATTGAATCCAACCATTGACCCAACACCACTACAGCACATCCTGAGGTGCCTATCCTAAGGGGTGGAGACATTCCTTAGCATCTCAGTGCTGCTGACATGGGCCTAAGGTGTTGTGTGAACATTAATTAACCCATTTAATCATTGATCCAAATGGGAATCACCACACACATGAGTGCAGGGCAAGCCAGGCAGGACAGAGGAGCCCTGGGTGCTGGGGTGCCTGGTGAACCCTGCTCTGCATAGGAATCTCCTAAACTTCTACCTTCTCCTTAACTTTTGCTCCAGCTGAACACAACCAAGACAGTTGATGGGAAATCCACCTTCCTGCACATCCTTGCCAAATCACTTAGCCAACATTTCCCAGAGCTCCTGGGCTTTGCCAAGGATCTTCCCACAGTGCCGCTCGCTGCCAAAGGTAAAGGAACAAAAGCACCTGCAAGCTCCATTGCTCCTATAGGTGGTTTTGTGGGGTCCAGAATCAGTCACGTTGACAGGACATGGCCCAAATGGGTGAGGAATGGTCCTGAGTGAGAGGATGGGGTTAGGAAGGCATAACCTTAGTGACAGGGGAGGTCCCATCAGTCCCACACCACCACACGTAGAAGTGCTTAGAAAAGGCTCTGTCCCTGACTTGCAGAAGTGGTTCCAGTTCTGGACTCCCCAGCTCAAGAAGGACAGGGAGATACTGGAGTTGGTCCAATGGAGAGCCATGAGGATAGTTAAGGGACTGGAGCACCTCTTTTGTGAGGAAAGGCTGAGAGCCCTGGAGCTGTTGAGCCTGGAGAAGAGCAGCCTGAGAGGGGATCTGATCAATGCCCAGCAAAAACTAAAGGGTGGGGGGCAAGAGGATGGGGCCAGACTCTGCTCAGTGGTGCCCAGTGACAGGACAAGGAGCAATGGGCACAAACCCAGAGCTTTTGTTTGAAGTCAAGGAGAAACTTTTTACTGTGAGAGTGCTGGAGCCCTGGAGCAGGCTGCCCAGAGAGGTTCTGGAGTCATCTCCTCTGGAGAGATTCCAAACCCAGTAGGCCATTGTGATCCTGGGCAAGCTGCTGTGGGTGACCCTCATATCCATCATCACCCTTTTGCTGCTGAGTCTTGCATGAGCAAGGCATGTTCCAGGCACCCTTTGAGGTTCTTGGCATCTCTTGGCCCAAGCACCCAGCAACAGCTGCTGGCAATCTGCTGGAGGTCAGCAGGAAGGTCTGGTTGACCACCACACCTTGGACAAGATGGACAGGCTGGGCAGAGCCATGCAGACAGCCAGCCTGAACCAACTGGCCCATGACCATGCCTTGCTGCAAGAATCAGCCAGAGCTGTCTGCTGATGCTGTCGACTCCTCTCTTCTCTTGCAGTGAACCAGAGGACACTGACTGCTGACCTGAAGGACCTGCACACCACTGTCAGTGACATACAGATGGCCTGTCACAGCATGCCAGCCACTGCAGAGGACAGATTTGCTATCGTCATGACTGTATCCTCCTGTAAAGGGGGCAAGCCCCAGCGTGACCTACTGCCCCCCACAGCACCAGCTCATCAGCTTCCTGCCTCCCTGGTAAGCAGCAGAGCTGTGGCTGGTGGCAACAAAGGACCATCTCAGCACTTGATGAGAGGGTGGTGGAAACCTCCACTCTCCCCTCTTAGCCAGCAGGGGAAACAGCTTTTGTGGTGGCCACCAGCTCTGCATGTTAGAAACATGGTGCCACTGGGCCAGAAAGCTTCCCAAGATCCTTCCTTCTCTTGTGAACAGGGAGTCTCCATCTTCAGTGTGGCTACCAGGAGGATGGAGACTCCTCTTTTACAAGGGTCCCATGGGGGCAAGTTAATCCTGGAGAGATTCTGATTGGACTCCAGGAGGAATATTTCCCCATGAAAACAGCTGGACACTGGAATCGTCTCCCAAGGGACGGGGTGGGTTGCCCTACATTGGACAGTTTGAAGACTGAGCTTGACAGGGTGCTGGGCCAGCTCATTTCAACTGCTCTATCACCTAGAAAGTTTGGACCAGGTGATCCTTGGGGTCCCTTCCAACCTGGCATTTGGGATTCTATGTTTCCTCCAAGGGAAGTGCTGCTGGGGACAGCGGAGGCCAGCAGGCTCCCTTGACATATGCAGCAGGTCCTTCCTCAGACCCAAGATGAAACCAGAAGTGGTTCTGACCTGTACCAGCCCCACTCTGCAGCCTTTTTTTTCCTTAAGCCTCTTCCCTTAGTCCTTCCTGGAGAGTGCCCAGCCTGCCATGCGATCCCTGGATGACCTACAGCACAAGGCCATGGAAGAGTTCAGCAAGGTGTTGTCCTTCTTCGGGGAAGACTCCAAAATGACAACTTCTGAAGCTTTCTTTGGCATTTTTGCAGAATTCATGAGCAAGTTTGAGGTGAGTTACACTTCCCAAAGTCACCCAGCCAAGGCTTTCCTGTTGGATGTCACTGAAGAGCTGTGGGAGTTGTGAGGCTGCACCTTGAATCCTGGGTTCAAGTATAGGATGTTGTGGGGCCGAGGCAGGTCCAGAAAAGGGCAACAAAGATGGTGAAGGGTCTGGAGAACAGGGCTGGTGAGGAACAGCTAAGGGAGTGTGATGGTTTGGGTGTTACCTGCCCCCCCGCCACTTTGGAAATCACCCAGACTAGACTCAGCTGGCTCTGGAAATTGAATGAAGCTTATATTTACAGCTGGCACAATATCCAAGCAGATATTTACAGTACATACAGTTATAGACAGAAATATACAAGGTAAAAGGTAAGACAGAAACACAACTCCCCTCCCAGAAACTGAGTCCCCAGGAGTGGCTCCCAACCACCCTTCCACCTTCGCCCCACCCCTCTCTACCTTACCCCAGATGTCACCTTGTGCCCAAGGAAGAAAGGAGGGTCAGCCAGGGGGGTTAGGAAGCAGGTGGATTAACCAGAGAGACAGCAGGTTAGGTTAGAGAGAGAAAAATGCAGCTCAGAGCCCAGACAGTGACTGAATGTCTTATCTATGTTTAGAGCCTTGTTCTTATACCTCTCAGCAAGCCTTTGAATGCAGTAGACATCACCATTGTTTGTCTTGCACAGCCTGTGATCTAATTCTTCTCACCAAAACATTCTAGCTAGCTTCAAACTAGCACAGGGAGCTGGGGGTGTTCAGCCTGGAGAAGAGGAGGCTGAGGGGAGACAACCTAACTCTCTACAACTCCTTGAAAGGAGGCTGGAGCCAGGTGGATGTTGGTCTCCTATCCTTAGTGTCCTAGAATCATAGAATGGTTTAGGTTGGAAGTGACCTCAAAGATCATCCAGTTCCAACCCCCCCAGCATAAGCAGGGCCACCTCCCACTAGAACACATTGCTCAAGACCTCATCCAACCAAGGGATAGGACAAGAGGAAATGGCCTGAAGTTGCACCTGGGGAGGTTTAGGTGGGACAGGAGGAACGATTTCTTTGCTCTCTCCCTGCAGCGGGCACTCAGCGATGTACAGGTCGGCGAGAGCCAGCGCAGCCCCAGGATGACCTCCCCTCTTGCCTGGTGACGAGCCTGGAGCAGCATGAGGTGCAACAAGTTACTGACAACACAGTGCAATTTGCTCCTGTTGAGTTTGGTTGTAAATACGCTGCTGTCACCTGCCACCACTGACTGAACCATGGACCAAGAGTTTGGGGCAGTTTGGACACTGAAAAGGCACCAGAGGTGACAGTGGATGGATGTAAGGGCGAGGCACAGGGACATGAAGGGACATACCATGCTGGTCTCAGCAAGAGCTTTTGTAGCATCCTCCATCTCCAGTGTGCCACTGAGTCCAAGACTTCAGACACCTCTGGGTACAACCCCACTCTTGTGTTTCCAGAACACACACAACTGACACCAGCAGTTGCTGGAGACCTTCCCCTCGTCCCCACAGCCTCGTGGCTGGGCTTAGATCCTGGCCAGAGACTCCCTATGGAGCCAGAGCAGGTTGCGTAGGGAAGGGGGACAAGGGCTACCACCAGCACCTGCCCACCTGGGACCCTGAGGAGCAATGTTGCTGAGGTCCTCCCAAATCCTTCTCCAAGCCCTTCTGTCCTTGAGTAGCACAGTGGGCCTGAGCTCCACATCAACACACCTAGAGATCACCAGAGGTGGCCCAGAAGCTTTAATCCCCCACCATTGCTGGCCAGTGACAGTGGAAAGCAGTATGACCTTGCAGAACCCTTCTAGCACGTCCATGTGGTCCCAAATAGGGATCCAGGCTGGTTCTTCCCAGCTGTGCTGGAGAGGAAGGAAAGCTCTGAGTCCTCATCAGCCACCAGCTTTGCTTCAAGGTGTGGTACCTTCCCAAGAGCTTGACACCATCAGCACATGACCCATTTGAACTCACGCGGAGACAAATCCCTGAGCATTTTGGTGCCTCCTTGGAAAGTGCAGCACCTTGGTAGCCTGAAAACAAATGGAGTCCTCTGCAGTCCTGAGAACCACCTCCAAAGAGGACAGAGCCCAGTGAGAAATCCCTCCCCTGCCCTCCTTGATTCACTCCAAGAGCTGGAGTCCTGAGAGCCCCTCTATTGTCTGACCAGCTGGTCAGGCTGAGCATACCTAGGGAGCTCTCCAAGCCTGCAGCTCCATCTTCCAGCACCATCTGATCTCGACTGAGATGAGTTCATTCCCTCTGAGCTGTCCCCCAGACCAAAAGGGCTATAGCAGCATCTCCTGGGCAGTGTGTGTACCTGTGGATGACACCAAGCCCCGAGAGCTTTCAGGCAGCAAACCTTCTCCTGAAGCATTATTCCATGCACAACGCAGCCGTTGCCTTCCAGACCCACCACCCTGCCTCGCAGAAGTGCTCCAGCAAGCCTAGAGTAGGTCACCTCCTCGATCACCTTTCCCCTGTATGTTGCCAGAGCAAGAGCTCTCACTGCAGCTCTACTCGAGTATGGACTCACCAACTGGTGCATTATTCATGGGAGACCTTAGGGCCATCAAACTTTGGGGGGTTCAGTGTTTTTTTAAGCCCTGCTGTAGGAAGTGAAGCCGATTTTCACCGATGCTCTCCATGGACACAGCTTGAAGTGCCAGGTAGGTCCCAGCTCTGTGTTCCCAGAGGTGCAGCCCTGTCCCAGTGGTGAGGACAGGGTGGTGCTCCCTCAGCTCCTCTTCCCATTTTGGATCTTGCAGACATCACTGTCAGTTGATCACTTTTCTTTTCTGTAAAACCATCTTCAATACCTAAGCCACCAGAGATCCTTTCGAGACCTCTCACCACAGAGGTGAAGCTGCTGTACATAGATTTTGCTACCCGTTGTAACTCTCCAGACTAGCTCCAACTCCAATCCCTGCGGTATTTTTATGTGGATACTTTCAGAGGAGCAGAATTTCTGACCCATGGTGACGCCACCTGACAATGGGACTGTGGAGATTCACAATTCAGGCTCTACCCAGTGCCTATGTGCTAGTCCTAAAATAAAGCTACTGCCTTCTGCCTCCTGCCTGCATATCCCTCTGTGTTCTGTCCAGAGTTGCTCCATACACCATTCCATGCGGAATTCTGCATCTGGGATGTCTTCATTCAACCCCTTGCCCTTACAGAAGAGAGATGCAGGACGTGAGCTTGGTGGGTTTGGGCTGATGTTTGGAGTCTGGAGAACAGATCTTATGAGGAGCAGCTGAAGGAACTGGGGTTGTTTTAGTCTGGAGAAAAGGAGGCTGAGGGGAGGCTGTTTAGTTTGAAAGAGAGGAGGCTGAAGGGAGACTTCATTGCTGTCTACAACTACCTGAAGGGATATTGTGGAGAGGCTGCTGGGCTCTTCTCTGAGGTAGATGGAGATAGAACAAGGGGAAATGGCCTCGACCTGAGACTGGGTAGGTTTAGATTGGACATCAAGAAAAAGTTTTCCATGGAGAGAGTGGTCAGGCACTGGAATGAGCTGCCCAGGGAGGTGGTGGAGTCACCCACCCTGGATGTGTTTAAGGGTTGTTTGGATGTGGTGCTTAGCGATATAGTTTAAGGTGAATCTTGTAGAGTAAGGTTCTAGGTTGGACTTGGTGATCCTGAGGGGCTTTGCCAACCTGGATGCTTCTGTGATTCTATGACTTCATTGCTCTCTACAACTCCCTGAAAGCAGGTTGGAGCCAGGTGGGAGTTGGTCTCTTCTCTCAATCAACAAGAGAAAGAACAAGATAAAATGGCCTGAAATTGTGCCACTGGAGGTCTAGGTTAGATATTAGGAACAATTTCTTTCCTGCAAGAGTGCCTTGTGGGGAGGTCACTGGGTGACCAGGGCCTGCTGGCAGCAACCACTGTCTTCCTCACCCAGCAGGTCAAGCTGTAGCCTTCAGAGTGAACCATGTTGTCTGGAAAGGCTCCCGTGAAGATCACACCCAGGAGCGTGTTGCAGTTACTGAAGTCTAACGACAGCCTGAACTCAGTGAGGAACGACTCCAGTGGGCAGAGTTTCTGTCGTGTGGCCTCTCAAAGCCCTCACTGAAGACTGCCCCAGGGTGGCTCTTGACGTGTAGCAGTAGTTGGCCGCTGAGGGCTTGCTGACGCACGGAAAGCTTCCGTCACTAGGGGTCGCTGTGCGCAAAGGAGACGGAGGAGGCTTCACAGAGCTTGCTTGGTAGAGGGAAGCGGAGTCCGCCGGGAGCAAAATCCGCCTGGATGCTCTCAGATCGCTGGAAGACACAGCCTGCCTTTATCCTACCGACCTTCCTTCCTTCTCCATTGGCTGAAGCACTTGGAATGCACAAACTTCCTAGTCTGCCTACTAGGTGCCTGCCCTGTACATGTACACCTCCTTGTATAGCGCATCCCATGTTCATTAAAACGAGGCTTTACACCTCCCTGAGTGAAGAAGTTCATATTCAGTGGCCTATGAAACCTTCACACCATCCCCAAAGTTCAAATGTCCAGGTTGTGCCTGCATGGTCCCTACTGCCTTGGAAGGACACTGTGTTGATTCAGGGAAAGACTCCTGTGGAGACATCAGTGATAAGGGTGCAGAGAATCTTTGTTATATCAAGTTTCTCAAGCTGGGAGCTGCTCCAGAGTACAGCGCAGAGCCATGAAAATGATGAAGGGAGTGGAACATCTTCTTCACATGAAGAGACTGAGGAAGCTGGGGCTCTTTAGTTTGGAGAGGAGGAGACTGAGGGGTGACCTTGTCAATGTTTATAAATATGTAAAGGACGAATGCCAAGAGGAGGGAGCCAGGCTCTCGATGATGCCCAATGGCAGGACAAGGGGCAATGGGTGGAAGCTCAGGCATAGGAATTTCCATGGAAACATGAGGAAGAATTATTTTCACTGTGAGGGTGACAGAACACTGGAACAGGCTGCCCAGGGGGGTTGTGGAGTCTCCCTCTCTGGAGATACTCAAGATCTGCCTGGATGCGTTCCTCTGTGATCTGGTATAGGACATCCTGCTCTGCAGGGGGGGTTGGAGTAAATGATCTTTCGAGGTCCCTTCCGAGCTCTAACGTTCTGTGATTCTGTGACTCATCCAGAAGCCTTTTCACTTGCAAAGACACACTCTGCCTTCATCCCATCCATCACAATATACAATGAAACGTGTAAACTTTTCCTCGATACTCATTGCTCATCCGTGTATAAGAGCAGGGCCTGTGAGAGACAGTGGTGGGGTAAGCTAGATCAGCCCCCAGCCCCGTGGTTGATTGTACCCAAAAGCATGACCCCAAACACTTCAAGAGGTGGCCCCCCGGCAGGTGCAGCTGAGCGCCCTGTCGGGAGCTGCCTTTCGCTCACCGGTAGCGACCTCTGCCGGCCACGAAGCGCAGGGACGGCAGGGAACGGTAACCTGAAAGAGACGGGACGGAAGGCGAGGGGCTGGGTGTGTGCCAGGGCAGCGGTAACTTGCACAGGAGGAACAATCTCTTCCGCAAAGGAGTTGCCGAGGCCTGACCCGGGCTTGTGGTGCAGTCTGCATCGCTGGATGGGTTTCAAAGCTGTGTAGACTTGGTGCTGAGGGCCGTGGTTTAGTGGTGGGTTAATGGTTGGAATCGACGAGCTTCGAAGGTCTCTTGCAATTTAAGCGATTCTGTGGCACAGGGCCGGGACAGCCCCTGCAGCTGCCTGCAGCTGTGGGAGGCTCAGCCCTGGGCCAGCACACATCGATCGCTCTTCCTGCACAGCCCTGCCACCTCCTCAGACCAGGGCTTCTAGCTCCTGTCCTGCAGAGGACAGGGCCGACATCGGAAGGTCTGAGACTTGCTTCTGCCGCAGATACACGCTCCTTCATGTCCCTCCCCGTCCGCCTTAGCCCACCTATGGGGCAGGTGTGGTGCCTGTGCTGCCAGAGCCATGCCCAGTCTGCGTGGGGCTGGCATCAGGCCCTGTGAATCCAGCAGGATGGGCTGCAGGGCTCAAATCCACCCAGGCACCTTTCCCTCTCACGAGTCCCACCCAGACACTCCTGCTCAGCAGCCAGGCTGCCATGAGGAGCTGGCTCAGCAGAGTGTGCTCTCTACTCACACAACGCAGCCTATGCTGGCAAGAGCTGCTCCTGCTGCAGACATTGGCACACTCTGTTCCCGCAATCCTTGGAATCAAAGCCCCGCTGCAAGAAGCCGAAGCCGAAGCCTTCTTTTATGTCTTCACCAATCTTTTACACCAAGTTGGAGCCTTCAGCCCAGCTTTCTGGCAGCCTCCTGCCCAACAGTATGTGTCTCACCGGGGATGTCCTGTCCCTTTGGCCACTGCAGGGCTGGCAGTTGGTGTCTCTAATCCCTGAACTTCTCCCCAGCAGTGCTGAGCTCCTCCTTCTCATCAACCCCCCAGAGAACATCTGAAGAGGCTTTAAAGCAACAAACAACTTCCTTCACCTGCAGGAGTGAAGGAAGTGAGATTAGGCTAAGCTTTAGCTGCACTGCTGTCTTGCTGGTGGAGATACCTTAAGGGAAAGGGAAGAGGAAAGGGAAAAGGAAAGGGAAAGGGATTCCAGTGGTAGAAGACCCTGTGACCCTGTTAATCCTAGGACAATCACAGGTTGTTCTGAAGTGTTAAGAGCACCACTTCTGCTGGATTTCTCTCTTACCTAGAGATGACACAGCTGTTCTGTAGCTAGTGTGTTCACATGGCTGCAAAAGGCAAGGGAAGTAGGGATGTAGGTGTGCTGGCGCTGCCCTTTGCCACCCAGTGACTCCCAATGCTGTAGCTGCCATGTGGAGCAAGGTCCACCACTCACACTGCCCTCTTCAGCTCTGGCTTAGCAAACCTTTGAGCCACTCTGGGTTTTAGAGAGGCCTGAGTGACCTTGGAAGTGTTACCTGTTGGTGTGGCATTGTGGCCTGCCAGTCCTGTGCCGGTCTCCTGTGCTGTGTCACCACAAATCCAAAAGCTGGAGACTTGTTGGGGTGGGGAAGCCTGGTCCAACAGTAGCAGCAGCACTGCCTTGCCCAAGCACCCTGGGGCTGCCTGTCCCCAAGCAGTGTGGTCCTTAGTCCTCTGTGAGCAGAACCTCCCTCACTGACATATCCTTTTATCTCCTCTGAAACAATAGCAACTTTCTCTTCTGGGCATTTTAACTTTGTGCAGCACTTCACTGCCAGGGTGAGGGTGCTTAAAACACTGGAGAGAGATGGAGTCTCTCAGACTCGGGGGCTGGGGCACTTCTCTCCCAAACACCCTGGGCAGGCCAGCAGTAATAGCCAGCAGTGGGAAGGAGCTGCTGGAGCAGCTGGGCAGCCAGACACCCCAGCCCAGTCTTGGGTTCCCACTGTTGCTGCTCCTGAGCAGCAGAAGGAGCGCTGCAGATCCATCAGGAGAAGCTTTGCCTTGACCAGATGCCTCGAGCACATGTTGACCAAGAGCTCAGTTCCATTCGGGGCTGACTGAGTTGTTTTGCTGGAGGCTCCTGCCCTGTTTGGCGCCCAGGGTGGGGAAGCAAAGGCTGGTCCTTGGCCAGAGGCAGCTCCACCACTCCTGGATGCAGTGGCTGGCTCCAGAGGAGCATCTGCCTGTATTTAGATCAGCCACTTGCCTGTGATTCCTAGCAGCAGGCAGCGAGGTGCCTGCTGTGCTAGTTCACATTGTGTTTGTTTCTGCCTTTCTTCCAGCTGAGAAATCCACTCTGTGAACTTTTCATCCTCTTCTGCTGGGGCAGGAGAGGCCACAGCTGGTGAGGTGGGCAGTGGTGAGGGAGTGGGTGTGCTGCCTGCTCGTGAAGAGGCTTTGCCTGCTGAATTAGCCTCACAAATGTGCACAGGTACACAGAGCAGCAATTTCAGGGATTCCAGAGTCCCCTCTGCTCTTTGTGATGCTGGCATCTCTTCAGCCTTGCCCCAGGCTGCAGTTGCTCTGGGAATGCTGACAGAGTGATCTGGAGGGCTTGGCCATGAGGACTATTTGTTGTGTATCCTGTGGGGCTAGCTGGGGCAGCCTCCATGTGGAAGATCCTGTTGTACCAACAAGCCCAGAGCAGGCTCAGAAGTGCCTCACCAGCCTTCAAGCTTGCCTAGCTTTGCCTGGGTGGCTGGAGAAGGTGAAGGAGAAAGGATAATGAGTGTCATGGGGCCTGCTTGGCAGTTCTGAATGTGCGCCCTGAGCCCCAGGGTGCTGTGTTCCCATGAGCACCAGTCCTGCTGCTGAGAACAGCCACAGGGCCCAGCACATGAAGAGCAGGGCTGGAGCATCCACAGCCCCTCCTCACTGACAGATGGAGCTCCAGAGAGCATGGTGTCTGCACCTGCAGCTTCACTCCACTTTGTTAAGCACTCTGTAACTATAACTGATGGTGCTCCCCGGGCTGCTGCTCTGTGGCTCAGAGGCATTTCTGCTGTGCCTGCAGTGGCCAACTGAGCCGAGGACAAGTGTGCCTGTGCAGGGAGTCACTGGGGCTCCCAGAACAAGTGTGCCTGTGCAGAGAGAGACACTGGGGCTCCCAGAACAAGTGTGACTGTGCAGGGAGTCACTGGGGCTCCCAGAACAAGTGTGACTGTGCAGGGAGTCACTGGGGCTCCCAGGACAAGTGTGGCTGTGCAGGGAGTCACTGAGGCTCTGAGAAGTGTGTCTGTTCAGAGAGTCACTGAGCCTCTGAGAAGTGTATCTGCTCAGAGAGTCACTGAGCCTCTGAGAAGTGTGTCTGTGAAGAGAGTCACTGTGGCTCCCAGGACAAGTGTGGCTGTGCAGAGTCACTGAGGCTCTGAGGACAAGTGTTTCTGTGCAGAGAGTCACTGGGGCTCCCAGGACAAGTGTGGCTGTGTAGAGAGTCACTGTGGCTCTCAGGACAAGTGTTTCTGTGCAGAGAGTCACTGTGGCTCCCAAGACAAGTGTGGCTGTGCAGAGGGAGACACTGGGGCTCTCAGGACAAGTGTGGCTGTGCAGGGAGTCACTGGGGCTCCCAGGACAAGTGTGGCTGTGCAGGGAGTCACTGAGGCTCTGAGAAGTGTGTCTGTTCAGAGAGTCACTGAGCCTCTGAGAAGTGTATCTGCTCAGAGAGTCACTGAGCCTCTGAGAAGTGTGTCTGTGAAGAGAGTCACTGTGGCTCCCAGGACAAGTGTGGCTGTGCAGAGTCACTGAGGCTCTGAGGACAAGTGTTTCTGTGCAGAGAGTCACTGGGGCTCCCAGGACAAGTGTGGCTGTGCAGTGTCACTGAGGCTCTGAGGATAAGTGTTTCTGTGCAGAGAGTCACTGGGGCTCCCAGGACAAGTGTGGCTGTGCAGAGTCACTGAGGCTCTGAGGATAAGTGTTTCTGTGTAGAGAGCCACTGAGGCTCTGAGGACAAGTGTTTCTGTGCAGAGAGTCACTGTGGCTCCCAAGACAAGTGTGGCTGTGCAGAGGGTCACACTTGAACATTTAAACACGCTGGATGTGGGTGGACACTACCAATCACACTTGATTTAGTGCGAGATAGATGTCTGATGTCCCACGGTGTCACTGTCCTGTGGCAGTATGTCACTTAATGGACATCCTGCAAAGGATGTGCTGCCCTGATCAAGTGTCTCTGGGACTGTACTGCCTCAGAGTGAAGACAAGCAGGGGAGCACCTGGTAACTCTTTGCATGCCAAGGCTTGTGGCACAAGAGGAAACAGATGGTGCTTTGCATTCACACCAGATGAGAGCAGAGAAGCCTCTTCTGGCACTTCAAGTGTGAATGAGGCAAGGAGCAGAATTTTGTGCCTTCCCCTCAAATATGCTCATCTTCTGGCAAGATACTTTAAAAAGCCCCAAGCCTGGCTGCCCTTACTGCACAGCCAGCCCAGGGCCGGGGCAGAGGTGGCTGTCTGGCTGTGTGAGGCTCCTGGGTTCTGCAGTGTCACAGGATGCTTTGGAGCACATCACTGGTTTATTTGCTCAGCCCTAAAGATGAGATCATGAACCTGTGAGAAGTGTCAAGTCCTCTCTTTGCAATAAATCAGCATCTCATTGCATTTGTAACTTATCTTATCAGCTTAATACAAGGCTTATCCAAAAAGCACTAATCCAATTCCTCTAGAGGTGCATCTGATTAATTAATCTGTCTGCACTGGAGATTCTCCTAACACTTGAAGTTCTCTGGGGCAAACTCCTCTCTGAACCCTAAGCTGTTCTGTCTGAACTGGGGGAGAAAGGGGAGAAGGGCAAAGGCATCACCAAGGTGGAGGAAAGGCTCTGGTGCTATGGTTGCCCTGCCCAGACCAGGAAGGGAACACATGGTAGAAGGGATTTTGGGAAGTGGGGGGGTGCCATTAGCCCCACAGCTGGTACAGAGCCCTGCTGCTGACTATGGCTTTCCTGCCCCCCTGGGGCACAGCTGCCCTGTACTCTAGGAGCCACAACAGGGTGCCAGCCCCGTGCCCTGCCTGGCCAGACTCCATGCTGTAGACACATGGCGCTGGACACCAGGAGCTCTTCATCTCCCTCTAATTCGGCACATCAGAGTGGGGAGCCCCACAGGGTTCTGCTTTCTAGTGCTTCTCTGAGCTGTCCCACTTTTTATATGTGTTTTGATGAGTAAATTTACCATATCAAGCTAATCCAACTCCCAGCAGAGCCCTCTGTGTGCTAAAACATGGAATCAAAATGATGGTGATTTAATTGCCAGGCAGTATGGGCACACCTATTTTTAGCTATTATTTTTGCAGCTGCCAAGATAAATGCTTTGGAAAACTTGGGGTTTGCTCAGGTATTTGCTTAATTATACCACAATGACTGTGCTTAATTATACCAAAATGACTGTGCTGGTCAGTGGTGTGTAGGTGAGGAGCTGACTGGAGGGATAGGAAGGGGTTCTCCCCTGTGGTAGGGCTTTGGAGGACAGATCCCATGGCTACATTTGCAGCTTGGGTCGGCCACAGCTCTACTTGGGCCCTGCTGGATTCTGCTATCCTCCAGCCTACTCCCCCAACAATTCTCAGGGGGCTGGCAGAGATGGCAACTCCCACAACACCAGGAGCATGGACAGTTTAGTGCCACCAGCTCATGCTTGGTGAGCTCTGGGCTTTGGGACACCACTCTGCAGAGATGCCCACCACTCTCCAGCCTACCATCTTCTTGCTGGAAGAGGAGCTCAGACACCCTGCAGTCACACTAACATCATGGAAACTCTGCTGCCACTTGTGGTGTTCCCAGTGCCAGGGCATGCAGAGGGCATCGTTCTTGCAGCCCAACACAGCAGCCCCTCTGCCATGTGGGGGGCATGGCTGTGAGGTCTGTCCCCACGAGTGATGTGGACAGTGAGATCCTGGCTGCTCTGATTGTGCAGAGCCTGGGCAGACAGCTGTGCTCTGGGGCAGGTCCAGGACAGGAGGTGGACGCTGTGGCACCTTGGAGGTGGGGACACATCAGCGAGCAGAATCCACAGAGCTCTTCCCACTCCCTGGCGAGGACTGAAAAAACATCATTAACGTTTGCATTCAGATATGCTCTCCTTGCCCCTTCTCACATACAGCAAAGGAGGTGATTTAAAATTTATCAGCAAGTGTCAAGATAACCTCTGCAATTCAGAATCCGAGTGCAAAGACCAGCGCAAAATGACAGCTGCAGCAGCCACGGAGTCACATGTTTTATCCCAGTAAGTACAGGAAAATTGCAATGTTCTTTTCTGCTATTCAGGCTGAAGGGCTCCTTTAACACAGACCATCTCCTGATATCAAAGTGAATGATTTCTTTCATTATTCCTGGTTATGAAGCCTATTTTCATGTTATTTGTCATTTGTGAAGCAATTTGGTCTAAAGGCGGCTCCCAGCTTTTGTACTGAGCAATCAGGGAGAAAGTAGGGAAGGAATAACTAAGGGAAAGATTGGGATTCTTCATCTGCTCTTGCATAACCTAATGCAGGAGCTGCCCCATGCAGGGATCTCTTCCTGGCAGCTGGATTCAGGTAGTGACAGTACTAGGGGGAATGGAGCAAAGCTGGAGATGGGTAGGTTCAGACTGGATGTGAGGAGGAAGTTTTTCACTATGAGTGTGGTGAGAGCCTGGAGTGGGCTGCCCAGGGAGGTGGTTGAGCCTCCATCCCTGGAGGTGTTTAAGGCCAGGCTGGATGAGGCTCTGACCAGCCTGCTCTGGGGTAGGGTGTCCCTATCCATGGCAGGGGGGATTTGAACTAGATGATCCTTGTGGTCCCTTCCAACCCTGACTGATTCTATGATTCTATGATTTTGTTCAGGAGAGGGCCTCAGCTCTGCAGTTTCACCTTGCCCAGAACGAAGAGCACCTCCAGGACACGCAGGTGATTGAAGGGACTTTGGAGACAGCCACTTTCTGCAACTCACAAATTTGGACTTAAGAGCCAATCGATTGTGCAGTTGTTTTGGCTTCAGGAGGATCTGCAGGAGGAATCTGAGAGAGGTTTTTCATCCTCCCATTCACAGCTGGGCTGCTCTTGCTCATACTGAAAGCCAGCCCAAAGAGCATCCTGAGCACCAAGCCCTGTGCTACTGCTGGGCTGAGTAAGCAGTGGCACCAGCTAGATGGGAGACAAGGGGAAGAACCAATTCTCCAGCGTGTGGTGTTTGATTTTGTTTTAAGTCCCTAATATTCTGTGTTTCCAAATGCAGCTGCTCAGCCCCAAGATAAAAAAAGTGGCATTAAAGTGCCATGGGGGCAGCAGCAGCAGCTGGAGAGCTCCAGTCCCATCCCAGGATCAGCCATCCCTAAGCTCTGCTCATGTTGTGACCTACATTCTGTCTGCGGGGGCTGCTTCCACCTCTGTGGTGTCCTTGTCTCCAGAGGTCCCACGGCCAGAGCTGGTCAAGACTTACTGTCCCCAATCTGTCACCATGCAACACATCCCTGCCCAACTATGAGGGCTTTGGGGTCTTGCCTCTAGCCTAGTTTGGTGGAAGGCAAACCAGCATCCTGAATGCCCTGCTAAAGGGATGTCCTGATGGGGCACCTCACCCAGAAGTGCCAGGGGAGCAGAGACTACACAAAGCGGAGGCTGAGCAGCCTTTGGAGGTACCACCACGACCACCCTCAACACTGGAGGCTTGTCCTGTGGCTGTAGGAGGCGCTGAGGTGCTCCTTGCCCCAAGGAGCTGAGGGCACTTAGCAGCCAAGAGGAGCAGCTTTGCTTTAAGCACAGAGGGAAGGATCCCATCGCTTCCCGGGGGATATTTTTGCCGACTGCTGGCAAGGAAGTGGCACTGCCACTCCAAAATAGCTACACAGGGACTGTGCCTGCAGAGGCCCCTCCCGACGGAAACAGATCCCATCTGCTCCACACCGAGCACATTTCCAAAGGGTTTCAGTCCAGTTTGGGGGATTTTGTTCTCTCTGTGCTCTGTATTTTAAGACTGACATGAGATGGCTGAGAGAAGGTTCTTAATTTAACCAACATTTATGCTTTTCAAGGATTTCTCTTTTTTTAAACATAAAGCTGATTTTCCCCACTGAGCAGCCTCCCCTGCCCCCTGGAATGCACTTTCCAGTCACAGCAGCTCCACGCCTTCCCTCACAGTACAGACGGAGCCCAGGCTCCTGCACCCCAGCTCTGGGCCTGTGGGGTGGGGGACATGGAGGAGCTGGAGGATCCCCAGAGAAGCTGGGGCTGATCCTGCATCACTCTCCCTCTCCATTTGCACAGTGCAGCTGGAGGGGTCCCTTCAACCCCTGTCCTTTGTGTCCTTGTATTGCCATTGCACATCACTCTCCCTTCATATAGCTCCTGGCCCTTGTGTCCCTGCATTGCTGTCACACATCCCTGTCCCTTCATATATCTCCTGGCCCTGGCCCTTGTGTCCCTGTGTTGCCATCGCACATCCCTGTCCCTTCATATCTCTCCTGGCCCTGGCCCTTGTGTCGCTGCATTGCCATCACACATCCGTGTCCTTTCCTATGTCTCCTGGCCCCCACATGAATGGCTTGCTGAGAGCAACACAAACCCACGAGTCCCTTAGAACTGTGCTTCATCAAACTCACCTTTCTGCCAGCAAACTTGCAATTAATCCTGCATGGATTAGGAGTCTTTGCTAATGAGGTGAGCTGGTGCAGTGGGCTGGGTGCGGCAGTTAATGACCTCATTGGAGCACTTGAGAGTTAATTGTAAAGGTAGCAGAGAGATAAAAAAGGTGCAGTGAGTGCAAGGAGTCAGGAAAGTCAAGTTCCAGTTCCCCAGACCTGCCTCACAGCCTTGCTGTGGCATCCCAATGCTCCAAGATCATCCAGACTCACCACTGGACATCAAGCACCCCAGACAAGGTGAGTGATATGCCCAGCACAGCAAAGGGCTCTGCTTACCCAGCTGCCCGAGGCATGGCACCTCAATTTGGCAGTGTCCCTCACCCACAGTGCTGTTTCTCCCCAGCCTGAGCCCCAGCAGTGGCCATGGGAGAGGACAACCCCACAGAGTAGCAGCTCTGCCCATCCTGGGACTGTGTCTTAGCCAACACCGAGAGGTGCTCCTCAGTGCCAGAGGACTTGAGAGCCCTCTCCTGCCTGGGCTGCAAGGGAACACTTGAACCTTACACAGCTTCTGCTGCAAGACACTTGCCTGTGCTGGCTCCATTCAAGATCACACCCTTAAAATCACAACAGTCTGGAGAAGAGAAAGCTGCTGCTGATTGAAAATTAAAGATATTGCTTCCTGATCATCGTAAAATTGACTTAGAATCATAGACTTCTAAAATAAGATACTTAATTAAATGTATCCATTCTTCTGATACAGCTCAGAAGAGTTAAGTCCAGAAGAGATGCTGAGATACTGTGGGATAATGTATTCATGTGGATGGTTATCTTCCTCATAAAGGCATTATGAAAGTAGCAAAAGTAATTGCATTATATTTATGTCAATTCTCTTATTTAACTTGGCTGCAAATGAAGTATTCTGTATTGAACTGCAACCCATTTTAATTTACAAACCCAGCTCTGCTTTGCTCAGTGGTATTGCAGCTAATGAAAAATGACTCAAAGGAACAGATCTTTTCCATATGAATGCTCATATAGACCCCAAACAGGCTCGAGAGATGGAGCAGCTGCCAGGGCTGAGGCAAGCTCCGGGCTGAGGGAAAACTCAGCTGAGTTTAGGTGGCTCTGAAACTTGCAGGAGCAGTGGGCACACTCCTGCCAGGCTCCTCTCCTGGAGATGTAGCAGGAGCATCACCACCCCCTCAGGACCTGCTGTAATGCTGTCTCTGACCTTGCCCCACAACGAGCAGGTCTTGGCTGTGGTCAGCTCTGCTTGGGCACCTTGGCTGGATGGGCCATGTGCAGCTTCGTGTCTCTCATGCCCACTGCTGCCTGGCACACAATGCTCACAGGCACATGGCATCATGTGGGCACAGCCCTCAAGGGCTTCTGTCTGCGTCTCAGGCACAGGCAGGAGGAGCAGGGCCGTTGTGCGACAGTGACACGCCAGCCATGGCACAGCTGCCACCGTGGCAGGACATGCTCTTGGCTGCAGGCAGGGTGAGCCTGTGGCAGCAGCAGTGTGTCCTGATGTTTCTGCATGCAGGGGCATCCTGAGCCTGCCCAAAGATGGTGATTGATTATAATTTCTTCACAAGCCACACAACATCTCCTGACCTTCGGGTCCCTTGGGCTGGTGCTGTAGCCAGGCTCTGATGGTGTCTTGCACACCCAAGGAATGCCAAAGGCGATGCTGCCCTGGGCTGGATCCCCAGGGCAAGAGGGGCTGTGGGAGGCTGCATTTGCCCAGCTGAGATCAGCACTCAGAGCCAGCAGTGCCACTGTGGTGGGCTCGGGCAGCTGGCACTCCATCCCGGTGGGCCAGGCAGCCCCCGTTGAGTGCCAGCTCCTCCTCTCCACCATCCTCCAAAGTGCTTTATCTCGGCTCTGCGTCCCCTGGGCACAGGCTCAGCCACCTCCATTAGCAGGTCCCTGCATGTGCCCATCAATCTCCCAGCCAGGCGCTTGGCATCACAGCCGAGGAAGAGCAAAGCAGTGCCCGCGGCGCCGGTTGTCCCTGCACCAGCCTCCCCAGCTGCCGAAACAGCTCCCTCTTGCCTGGAGAGTGCCTCAGCACTGTTGCCCTCTGCTCCTCGCCAGGGGCTGGAGAGATGTTCACGCCTCCAGCGGCTCCCTGCAGACATCATGCTCTTTCCTCCTCCTCCTCCTCCTCCTCCTTCTCCTCTTGCCTGCCTCTGCCTGCTCTGCAGGTCCCTGACATCTCAGGGATGCTCTGCAGTCCCCTGACATTTGGGGGTGCTCTGCAGGCCTCTGACATCTTGGGGATGCCCTCCCTGCTCTGTGCTTTTGCCCAGCAGAAGCCTCCCTGTGCTGTAGGCAGAGCTGGCAGCCCAAGGCAGAGCAGAGGGCTGGTGGGTGATGGGAGAAACACCTCTCTGCTCCTTCAGATATGTTATAAAAGGTTTTTATTTACAACTCTGGAGGTATGGCAGCTCACACTCCAAGCCCCTGGGAGCATCAAGTGAGCACTACTAGGTATAGTGTAACCCCAAAGTGAGGGTTTGCCCCTGTCCCACCACTCACCAGCCCTCACACACTGCCTGGGCTCAGCTGCCTGGCACCAGCCTGCTCCATGTCTCCTCTCACCCACCCTCTGCTGTGGGCAGAGGAGCTCAGGTGCTTATTAAGCATATCTGAAGGCCACCAGGCGCAGGCAGATGCAGAGGTACAGAGATTTTCATTGTCAGTGACAATATTAATGTTGCATGATTTACAATCTCCTCTGTGCCTGCTCCTCTGGCAGCAAAGCAGCTGCTTCAGGCCTGTTTGGGTGGTTTAGAGCTGTCCTTGAGGCTGTAATAGAGTTATTGAGAGGGCACAAGCATTGATTGATTCGTATTGACTTGCTTGGCAGGCAGCCTCGTGTGCTTCTATGGAGGGAAGGTTTGGGGCAGGGTCCTGGGGCGTGCACACTTCACCTCGACCAAAAGGACAGACAGCTCCCTCCTTCCCTTGGGCCAGCTGCACTTTGATGTTCCCTGGATTTGTGCTTCTCCAGCACCTGTGCTCTGGAGACATTTGGATGAATAGGGATGAGGCAAGGAAAGAGATGTCCATAAAAAATCACCCTGTTCAATAAGCTGAAGCAGAAAGACACCAAAATCCATCATCCTGCAAAGCCTCTGTTTCAAAGCTTGCAAGGGTTTGGAGTAGCCAGAGCCCGTTGGAGCTGGTGAAGCTTGGACACAAGGGTAATGGGTTTCAGGATGGAGGATTCATGAATACCCAGCCAGCTGGGAAGCAGAAGGTAGAAATGCCAGCCCAGGCCTGGCCTCAGGCAAGGCAGGCAGCTGTGGCTGTTGGGACTTGAGCACTGTGGCTCCCAGACAAAGCCTAGAGCATGCCAGGATGAGACAACAACCCAGATCCCCACTGCATGATCAGTAAGGACCTGGGGGCTTGCTTTGAAAATGCTCCTACTCCAAGCACCCTTGGAACAGAGGCAGGTTTTGCCCATTCCCAAGCACACAGTGCTCGTGAAGGACCTGCGTGGGATTTGGAGGGGATCCCCCAGAAGCTGGCAGCAGGCAGAGGCTGGGGGTGTGCAGAAGGGACCTTTTCCAGAGTGCCAAACAGGAACGGCAGGTCTTGCCTCTGCAGGTGGCAGCCTTAGGGTTCGCTGTGACATGAGGACAGAAGCGCAGCACACATGGAGCCCCCTCCCGTGCTCCACAGTCCCCCAGGCATGTTCCAGGGGCCTGCCCCAGCTCTGTCACACAAGCTGCTCCCTGGTGTCACTGACATTTGAGCCATGTTTCTGCCAGCAGAGAGGCTGCCTACAGCCTCTGGAGATGAAAGAGGGCTCTGCCCATCCAGACATCCCTGTGAGCACCCTCATCCTATCCAGTGGCTCCCCCTCAATCCCACAGCCATCCAAGGCAATTCCACCTCAGAGGCTGGAAGGGGTAGCACTAGAAGAGAGGAAAAGTGGTGCCCATATTGCTGCTGCACAGCTGAGCCAATGATGCCCAGCCCTACCACACAAGTAAGAACCAGCCAGATGCCAGGCTGCAGCTGCTGCGTGGCACTGGATGAGGTGATGAAGCCTGGAAGGTGGAAGCTGGGGAAGCAGCTTGTGAGCCACAGCAGGACAAATGCCTCCTCACCTGGTGTTTATAAGCACAGGATTCCAGCAGATCACGGCCAGGTCCTTGCCCCAGCAACAGCCAGCCAAGAGCCCATGGAGATGACAAGGGGCAGGGTGTCCGGGGTGGGTCCTGCCCATTACTTCTAGCTGCCCAGGGCCTTGGGGAGTTGCACCTCTGCATTACCACAGCTGCAGCACAAGGGCACCAGGGAGCAGTGCCAGCACCCAAGGTGCCAGGCTGCTGGGATGGGGCACAGCCCCGAGGGCAGTGGGGAACGCCCCAGGCTGGCAGGTTGGCTGCCGGTGCCTGCACACCAGCAGCAGGCTGGGCACACGCTGCGCCAGCTGCCGCCCAGCAGCACCCCGAGAGGTAATTGAATTCACATCCCCAGATCGAACTCATTATCCTGTCAGCATTTTGGCATTCCCAACGATTCACAATTGCTTCAATTATAAGAATTGGGGTGTTTAGACAATTCCATCCACCCTGCCTTCCACCCTGCTCCTGCCTGGCATTCCGGGCTCTCAGGCTCACCCATCCCTGCTCGGAGCCCCAGGCACAGGAGAGTGTCTTCAGGCAATTCAGCTCTGCCCAGTGCTGCCCTCACCCTCCCGGGCTTGAGTCGCCCCTCACCACGTCCCTCCTGGGCATGGTGCTTGGTGGGTGCACTGGGTGCCCATCTTCCCTTCGCTGCTGGAATGGACAGTGCTGGCTGCCGGTAGGATCTGTCCTGGCAATGCCCTGCAGTCCAGGAGGGAATTAACAGCTCTGTGCCCTGCGAGCGTGCTGCAGAATTGTAATTCTTGGTGCGCTGTGAGAGCTGCATGCAGCAGCGCAGCCAGGGACGGGCAGCAGCCAGCGCTGCTAAAGGACACTCCAACCTGACCTGTTTGTCACAGTGGGACCAGCTGGAGTGCGGAGAAGCCGCCTGAAGGTGGGAGGCACAGGCAGGGGGCAGGCAGCAGATGGACATGGGCAGTCCCTTGCGGTGCTGGGAGGTGCTGCCACGGTCCCTGGGGACAAGAGGCAGTGCCAGGATGCCAGGAGGGGAGAGGCTGTCACTGTTCCCATCCCACAGCTTTGTGGGGTTCACCCCATTCTTCTTCAGCCACCGTCCTCCTCAAACCCCACCCCACCCTGCAAGGCAAAGTCTCCCTCCACAGACCTCCTCACAGCAGAAACTGCAGTTCCCACTGTGCTCCGTGGTGGTTTTATTGCAATCACCAGGTCAATACCCTCTCAGTTTATAAGTACCCAGGACCAACGTTGGAGTCTGTAAATGAAGAAATAAAACGAATAACAATTAAAGAAGCAGCTACAGCATTGGTTGCTGCTTTGGCACAGGAATATTTCAATGCAGTTCCTTGAGAAGAGCTTCAGCATTTCACAGCTGAAGATGCCAGCTTAGAGCCTGGGCACTTGCTGCTCCCTCCCACCCCTGGTTCCACAATCTTTCCCTATGTGCAGGAGGCCACCTGGAACTGAGCAGTTTCAAACCCTTTTATCCCCCTGAAATCACTGCAGCAGGGTCCTGCCAGCCAGGTGCTGCACTGAGCTGCTGACCTAAACCTGTAGGAATCAGGCCCCATAAGGATGAGAAATGTGAACTCTGAAGCAGTTTGAACACCAAGGATGCTCAATGAGTTTTATTCCTCTTTCCCCATGGGGTCGTGTGTGTGTGTGTGTGTCTCTGCTCTGAAAATACAGAATAGTATCACAGTATCATCAGGGTTGGAAGAGACCTCACAGATCATCAAGTCCAACCCTTCTCCACAGAGCTCAAGGCTAGACCATGGCACCAAGTGCCACGTCCAATCCTGCCTTGAACAGCTCCAGGGACGGTGACTCCACCACCTCCCTGGGCAGCCCATTCCAGTAGCCAATGACTCTCTCAGTGAAGAACTTTCTCCTCACCTCAAGCCTAAACTTCCCCCGGCGCAGCCTGAGGCTGTGTCCTCTCGTTCTGGCGCTGGCCACCTGAGAGAAGAGAGCAACCTCCCCCTGGCCACAACCACCCCTCAGGTAGTTGTAGACAGCATTGGCACACTTAGACTGTGCTCTGAAAGTCACAGCCAAAGGCACATGAAGCATGTATTTGTAACAGGGACACAGAATCCATCATCCCATGCACACTCAACACTTCCCCTTCGCAGCTCTGTGACAAAGCACACATCGAGACGTGTTAGGTAAAGTGGACAAGTCAAATTTCATTTGGTCTGAGTTAACAGCAGCATCAGAAGCTCAGCTGTTGCATTTCCTTGCTTTCTGAAGTCTCCAATCTGGAATTTCCCAGCGAGGTGAGGCTGAAGAGATTGCTTCTGGTCCCCAGGCTCCCCACGCTACACACAGCTGGTCTTAGTGTTTGCTAAAAGAGTTGCAGCCAAAGCCCAACGCTCCCAGGGCTGTGTGACAGCTCCCACTGGTGTGCAGCAGCGTGGAACATGTTCATTAGGTGCCCACGGAAGAGACTGCAGCTTCCAAAGGCCCAAGCCCTTTGCAGGCAGCACAGCACAGTTAATACTGTGCTGGATCGAGGCTCATTGGGATATTCTAATGAGAGAAATTAGATCATTGGTTGTAAAAAGAAAAGAATGATAAAGTCTGGAGCATTCCTTGGTTTGATGAAAGGGATAAAATGTCAAAGTGTAAATGATTTGTCCCTCTTTTGCCTTCTTTGCTCCTGAGCACTGGGTGTATTCACTGCTCTCTAATCTCTTCCACTAACTCCAGGTAACATTTCCAGGTAACAAAGTAAGAATCATAGAATCATAGAATCAGCCAGGTCAGAAGAGAGCTCCAAGATCATCCAGTCCAACCTAGCACCCAGCCCTATCCAGTCATCTAGACCATGGCATTAAGTGCCCCAGCCAGTCTTTGCTTGAACTCCTCCAGGGTTGGTGACTCCACCACCTCCCTGGGCAGCCCATTCCAATGCCAATCACTCTCTCTGCCAACAACTTCCTCCTAACATCCAGCCTAGACCTCCCCTGGCACAACTTGAGACTGTGTCCCCTTCTTCTGTTGCTGGTTACCTGGAAGAAGAGACCAACCCCCACCTGGCTACAGCCTCCCTTCAGGCAGTTGTAGACAGCAATGAGGTCTGCCCTGAGCCTCCTCTTCTGCAGGCTGCACACCCCCAGCTCCCTCAGCCTCTCCTCACAGGGCTGTGCTCCAGACCCCTCACCAGCTTCGTTGCCCTTCTCTGGACACATTCCAGCACCTCAACATCTCTCTTGAATTGAGGAGCCCAGAACTGGACACAGTACTCAAGGTGTGGCCTGACCAGTGCTGAGTACAGGGGCAGAATAACCTCCCAAAAGGTTTGCTGGTTGTTTTGTTTTCTGTCTGAGAGAGAGAGAGAGGGTGGCTTGGAGTCCCTTCTGAGCTACTTTTGTTTGTCTGAGAGGGAGTTTGGCTTCCTGTATTATTTCTAATTGGTATATAATTGTAAACACTTGTAAATATACTCTATATATGTGCTTGTAAATTTAGCTCTGCTGTACATATAGCTTTGTCTTACTCCCAGGCTGTCTCAGCTGGCTTGGTAAATTTCAATCGTGGTGGTGAGGGGAAGGAAACTCCTCAACCCACTACAAATATAAACCATGCATTGACTCATAGCAGCAGGGGCTGCTCCTGGGGACCTGCCAGGTGCCACAGCCCACTGGATGGGCATCAGCATTCAACAGGGGAAGGTCTGGGGGGATTCTTTCTCAGGGAGAAGCAGGGTGATGACAGAATGCAGGCAGGAGCAGCAGGGGAGGCTCTCAGCGTTGTCTACAGTTGGGCTGGGACCTGACTCCCAACTGGGCATTTTCCCTGCTCCTCTAACAGAGAGAAGGGAGCTGAGCCCACGCTGGACAAATGGGAGCCGGGGCAAGCCCTGCTCCCTGTGCCAGGCACACACAGGGGCTGGTGTGTGCTACATCTCCCAGCGCCTCCATGTGCTCCCCTGGGAGCTACCTCTTTGGAAATGCTGCAGGGTGGTTCTAAAGGTGCCCAGCCCTTGGGCCTCTGCTGCTTTGGTACCACTGGGTGCTGGTGGGAAGCAAATGAGGTATCCCTCCAGCCCCAGGCAGATTATGGCTTTGCATGGCTGCTCTGTTCTGAGGCACCCTCAACCTTCCTGCTCCTCCATAAACCTTGTCCCTGCCCGGTAAAGCCACGTCATCCCCATGGCTGCTCCTCTTCCTCCCTCCAGGAGCCAGGCTGCTGTCATCCCAGTGGGTTCCTGAATGCCACTGCTGAGAGCACTGCCACACACCAGCTCAACGGCATGCTGAGGCCTCAGCATCTCCTCACTGCCCTGTTTCCTCCCTCTCCAAGAGAATGTGGCCAAGATCAGCCACTGCTGCTCACTGCGTCTCCCTGACAGGTCAGGTATCTTGGCTTTACAGTGTGAAATCAAGCTGGGGAGACATGTCAGGGCATGGAAATGTCCCTGCCTGCTGGCTGGCAGCACCAGGCACTTCGCAGTCTGGTACCTAGAGGCTTATTCGGTCGAGTTTATTTCTCCTGCTAATGAGCCCAGAAATGCCTTCACTTCCAAAGAGCTTCCAGCCAAGGAGGGTCACAGGGTCACAGGATGCTTTTCTCCATTGAAAGAATGGGAAAAGGGAAGGGATGTGATCAAGTAAGACCCTTCCCTGGGGCAGTGGGGTGAAGTGGCCTGGGCACTCCCCTGCTCGCAAAGTCCTTGGAATGGCATCATCTCTGACTGTCCACAAGCTGAGGGAGCCAGGGACCCCCTTCATCCAAGCCCACTGTCCCCAGAGTGTTCAGGCCCTTCTGGAGCCTAGGGCTGAGGCTTCATCATTTCTCCCCTGGTTGCTTCAGACCCTCTTTGTGCTGGGAGACCCTCTGGGGGAACACTCTCTCACCTCCCACTAGTAGCAGAGCAGGATGGTGCAGTGTGTCCTGCTTCTCTGGGAACAGCAGCATTTCAGAAACTGCTTTCTCTGGTGACAAAGGAAAGCCTTCACCTGGAGAATATTAGCTCAGACCCCCTGATGCAAGTGTGGTCATTGAAATCCATCTCAGCTCTTTAATAGAAAAGGTAGAAATTCTCCTGCTATTCATCTCCAGCATTTATGTAGCTAAGAGCTGGGCAAAGGCGTGCTCTGAGCACTGCTCTCACACAAACACTTATTCAAGAGGAGAGATTTAATCATTGCTTTGAGCACGTTGTTTTCCTTATTATATTATAGAGAGGCAGAGTGGCTCTTTCACACCAGCCTGGCCTTGCTGTGGCCAGGATCCAGCACTGCACATCCTGTGCCTGGACAGGGATGTGCTGATGTGGCCCCCATGCCACTGAGTCTTTGCGGCCTCCAGCATGCAGAATCATTCCTGGACATGCAAGGTGGTCCCTGCCTGAGCCTAGGAGAGGCTCCAAGGGAGTTGGCAAGTTTTGCTTCCGCTGCTGATTCCAGAGCAGACAGCTGAGGTGTGGGCTGGAGGAGATAGCAGAGGCTGAAGAAGCTGCAACATGAAGGATGCTGCAAGACATGATGGGGATGTGGGAAAAAATGTCTGAGCCACAGCTGGTCTCAGAGCTCTGAGGTGGCAGATGCAGAGTGACAAATGAGGAGGCTGATGGCCAGGGCTTGGCTCCCGAGTATTCTCCAGGAAAACCACATGAAGATCACAGAATCACAGAGAAGACTGAGGGGACTTAATAAATGTCTATAAGTATCTGAGGGCTGGGCAGCAGGAGCAGGGACAGCCTCTGCTCACTTGCTCCCTGGGATAGGACAAGGAGCAATGGGTGGAAGCTGCAGCACAGGAGGGTCCACCTCAAAACGAGGGGGAACTTCTTTGCTCTAAGTGTCACAGAGTACCAGAACAGGCTCCTCAGAGAGGTTGTGGAGCCTCCTTCTCTGGAGAATTTCAAGGCCTGTCTGGATGTGTTCCTCTGCATTCTGAGCTAGATTGTATGGTCCTGCTCTGGCAGGGGGGGTGGAATTGATGATCTCTTTGGGTCCCTTCCAACCCCTAACATCCTGTGGTCCTGTGAATCACAGAATGCCAGAGGCTGGAAGGTCATGTAGCCCACCTGCCGCTGGTAGCGCAGGATCACCTATATCAGATGTGCATCTGGAGGTCAATGTGGCTCCTTGGGAGGGCTCCTGGCTCTGTGATGCTGGCAGCAGGGCATCAGCTGGCTCCCAACGATTGCCCCCACACATCTCCCCTGCCCCTGCCCTGCTTGCAGTGATGTCTCCACCATGAAGCTGGGCTACTAGGCTCCTGCTGGGCACAGAGTCTGGAGGCTGCCGCTGCCACCAGCGTGATCCCCGCCGTGCCCTCTTCAGAGGCACAGGGCAGCAAAGCAGGCAGCATTAATGAGGCCGTAAATCGCGGCGTGGCGCAGCCAGGAGCGCAGTTTGTTTGTTTTGAAGTGGGGCACATGTCACAGGAAATGCCAACAGTCCCAGTGCTTGGAATAACAAATGTGCAAACAGCAATTAACAGTTGCGTCTTCTGCTCACATGCAAAGAACATAATTAGCTGGTTCCATCTGTTAATTATACCTGCCACGGTTCAGATATTCGCATCCCAGCCAGAACTCCGAGGAGGAAGGTGAGCTGTGCAAGCACAACTCTTGTCACCAAAACATTAGACCCAGCAAGTTTCTCCCTCCTCTCTCGTGTCTGCTGCTCAAAGGCAGCCCACATGCCAGCAGGGTGCTGGGTACAGCAGCTCCACTTCATCCTGCTGCTCCAGCCTCTCGCAGGGTCTCTCCCGGTGCCCCTACTGGCATTTTACAGGTTTGGGAAGCCCCAGCAATAGTTGCCTACTGGAAATCCCTGGAGCTGCAGAGCCCTTGGTAAGTGTTTCCAGAGATGATGTCCCTCAGAACCCTTCAGGGATGGGTTTGGACAGACCTCTGTCAGGGCATGAGGTCAGTGTGGTGGGAGATTCAGGTCAGACTTGGGCTGGGAGCTGGGCAGGGATGAGGTTGAACCCACCCCAGACTGAGGAGAGGCTGCAGTGCATTACTCTGGTAGTGGGCTTGGTGCTGACACCCCTCAACACCTCCAAGGAGATAAAGGACAAATGTGCCTATCTGCCCAAGTACCACCCGTGGCTAAGTGTGGAGACAGTGCCAAGCACCAAAGAAGGGACAGGGGACAGCACTGAGGAGTAAAGAACCAAACATGTTTCCGTGTGAGGTGCCTCAGCCTAGCTCTCATGCCTGACAGCTCTGCTGCCATCTGCCCGCAGCACCAAGTCTGCCTAACAGCACCCTGTCCTGCCTCCTAAACCTCCTCCAGCACCCACCCCTGCCCCCAGCTGACTCCTCTGCCCCTAGACAAGCCCCTAGCACCCACCCCTGCCCTTTCATAGTGGGACACAGCCCTGTAGCACCCGCTCCTACTAAGTCTGGCTGCTCACCCCTCCTGTCTCACCACCATCTCTTTCCTTCATGCTTCACAACCATTTCTACATACACATGCACCCCAGCACTGCTGTGCCCAGTGCCAGCCCTGAGGTGCCCTGGGAGGGCCCCAGTGTCAGGGCCACCAGCAGCAGCAGCCTCACCTCACCAACCCCCGATTCAAGTGAGAGGGAGCAGCCGAGCCCTGGCTGCCAGGCACATCCCTCTGTGCCGATTTCAAACAGGCTCAGGATGTGCTCTCCTGGATCTAAGCAAGCAACAGAATCTTAACTATCAGAGCTCCTTGCTGGCTGATAAAATATGGATAAAGGAGCCATCACTTCAGAACAGCAGGAAGAAAAATAATTGCCAAGGTTGGCTCTCATTTGAATATTGTTTAAAACCCTTGTAGCATGGAGCTGGCTGCTGTAGCTTCATTCTACTTGTGTGAATAATTCTGCTAGAAGACAAGATTCTGCTTGGCACAGCCCAAGCAGAGGTAACAAGGGGCAACTTCTAACTGCCCCATCAGACCCACAGGATTCTCCTGCCTAACTGAGTCCCACCACTTCCCTTCTCCTCCAGCACCTCGGGATGCCACCTGCCAGGTCTAGATGACTGGATAGGGCTGGGTTGGACTGGATGATCTTGGAGGTCTCTTCCAAGCTGGTTGATTCTATGATTCTATGCTCTTGGAGGACTCTTCCAAGCTGGTTGATTCTATGATTCTATGCTCTTGGAGGACTCTTCCAAGCTGGTTGATTCTATGATTCTATGCTCTTGGAGGACTCTTCCAAGCTGGTTGATTCTATGATTCTATGCTCTTGGAGGACTCTTCCAAGCTGGTTGATTCTATGGTTCTATGCTCTTGGAGGACTCTTCCAAGCTGGTTGATTCTATGATTCTATGCTCTTGGAGGTCTCTTCCAAGCTGGTTGATTCTATGATTCTATGTGGGCCCAGCAGCAGTGAACATCATCAGCCAGGATGGAAGGAGCTGTGGAGAGAGGAGCAGAGCCTTGGCAGGGTTTGGTTTGGTCTGATCTGAACGGGCTGGGGTTTGGGTTTTGCTGTGTGTTTTCTTTCCCCTCAGCTGGAGCAGAGGCTGTGACAAGGACAGTAAAGTGACACTGACTAATTGAATTCTGAACTAGCAGGAGCAATGCAAATATCTGACAAATTGATTTAATTGCATTCACGTACAATAAAGCTGAGATCTAAAAGGTCAGCTAGAAAATGGAAAAGGTCCCTGGAGTGCTAACAGGAGGAAGCTGACTTTAATACACATTCATCACATTTTATCATCTAATTAGTTCACACAATGCCAGACTGATAGACAGAGGCCTAAACAAAAGTATCGATTGATTATTAGCCACAGATCTATCATATTGCTCCAGCAGGCTGTCAGGGCACACTGGCAACTCCAGCCCAGTGCATCAGCAGGAGGGGGGGCACTTGATAAATAGTTTTTCTATAGCAGAATTGAGACTCTGGGAAGCATTTCCCACAGACACTGAATGATAAAGATCCTTGCAAAAGCTCTCTAGCAAAAGCCACGACCAAAGCCCAGCCAGGCCTGCCTGCACCAGGAATATTTATGAAGGTTTTGGGCAGCCAGCTCTGCTCAGGAGCACCCAGCCCTGGCATTGCCTGGCACTGCTCTGTGCCCGCGCTAGCTGGAGCCCTGGGGCTGCCAGGTAGGGTGTCCTGCTCCACTCCTGCACATAAACCACCTCTTCTCAGCCTCTCCTCAGCTTGGTTTCACTGCTTGGCTTTTCTGAAGCAAGATGATTTGAAACAGGCATCAGGAACTGTATCCAATGTCTCCTAGTCACTGTGGCACACAGAGCTGGCACCAGGGCTCCCATAGCCAAGGCCAGGGCTTCTCCCTGAAGAAACTCCCTGGGAACCTCTTGTCTCTGTGCCTAGAACACTGCAACCCCCAGCACAAGCAGCCACGTGAATTTTGGCAGATGCCTCCGTCTGCACCCTGCCATTGGGCAGGGAGTTTCACCCCTCCTTGAGGGATTCACCTCAAATTGCAGCTGCCTATTGTGGTGGGACCTGTTCATCCCTCCCAGCCCTGCTGGGGCACATGACAAAGGAGACACCTGGCATCTTAGAGTGCCCATCCTACCAGCTCCATGCAGATGCCCAGGACCCATGAGATGCAAGGAGAAGGCAGCTGAGCAGCATCTGTCCTTGGCAAAGAGAAAACCCCAGCCTGTGGGTGAAGACTGAGAGCTGTGCACCTCTTGCAGGTGGGGATGCCCAGCCTTTCCTGTGCCACCTGGAGCAGCTGCACCCACAGAAGCTCCTCTGCACACATGGGTGCAGCCCCTGCTCGGGGGTTGGGGTGCAGTTGGCATACTGAGCTGGCAGCTGGACTCTGCTCCTGCCCTTCTCTAGTTCCCCATGGCACCAACAGACACCTGAGAGACCTGAGCTCCTCACATTGTTGGTTCACAGCAAGCATTTCACCTTTCTTGGGCTGAGCCTCCCTGATGAGCCCCACAGGAGGGAAGGTCCCGGGGCAGCTGGGTGTCCTCAGGAAGACTGAGCCCAACGAGCCAGGACTGTGCCCATGGCCAAGCCACGCTCCTCAGAAGGCTCAGCCCATGCTTGCATCGGTTCCTGAGGCAGGACATTTTATGAACTGCAATTTCATTAAGCTGCAGCTCTCCAACACTCAGCACCAGGGTGTGGGGCAGCCAGATCGATGCCAACCTGTTGGGCAGGGAGAAGTGGACAGAGACCAGTGACCGGGGAACAACGGGCAGGGAATGGCAGGCAGGGAGCAGCAGCAGTGGCAGCAGCATTAATAACCTGCAGCAGGGGGTCCTGGCAGAGGTGAGAGACTAATTAATGGCATCCTGCTCCATGCAGCTTGTTCTGGAACCAGCCTGGAGTGGGCACCAGGGAAGGAGATCCCTCTTCAGAGGGAGGGAGGGAGGGAGTGGAGGGCTCTGAAAAGCAGCACACTGAGCACAGGCAGAACCACAGCCCGACCCCAGAGCCCCCGGGCTGCACAGCAGCCTGCTGCCACACACTGCCACCTGCATTCCTGTGCCTTACTGTTACCAGAACATATGGGATGGGACCTCGGTGCAGAGCCTTGTTTTTTTCCATTTCCTCAGGCTTCACTCATTTGTACTCTGGATTATGTAATCATTCAGGCTCCAGATATCCGGAGTGAGAAACCAGAGTCTGGCTGCAGTCTTAATTCAGAAGAATTTGCTTCTGCCAGGACTGAGGCATTCAACAGCTGTCGAGGTAACATCAGCCCTAAAGAGGAAGAAATGTCTTCACTTTCCTGATTGTTAAAAAATGAGCAGGGTTAGTAACTGGAACAGAGGCATTTAGTGGTGCACAGGCTGCTGGATCTGTTTGCTAATTAACTGCAAATTTGGCCTCAGATCACAGCCTATAAGTTCAGGTGAGACCTGGGCAGAGCCAGCCTGAGCTCGCCTGCACCCACAGCACCCCCCAGCTTCCCCCCAAAACCATTTGCAAACCTTCCTCAGAGACCCCCTCCGCCTCCCTCAACTCACTGGTGACACTCGGGAGGGAGCACCATGTGAAGGCTGAAGCTGTGCACAGTCCCTGCCCACCCACAGCACCAGGCACAGGCTCCCTGTTTCCAGGGTTCTTGCAGCGTCAGAGGGAGCCTGTGCCCAGCAGCCCTGCCACAGGAATCATAGAATCAACCAGTTGGAAGAGACCTCCAAGCTCGTCCAGTCCAACCCAGCACCCAGCCCTGTCCCATCAACCAGGCCATGGCACTAAGTGCCTCATCCAGGCTTTTCTTGAACACCTCCAGGGACGGTGACTCCACCACCTCCCTGGGCAGCCCATTCCAATGCCAATCACTCTCTCTGCCAACAACTTCCTCCTAACATCCAGCCTAGACCTCCCCTGGCACAACTCAAGACTGTGTCCCCTTGTTCTGTTGCTGGTTGCCTGGCAGAAGAGACCAATCCCCACCTGGCTACCCTTCAGGTAGTTGTAGACAGCAATGAGGTCTGCCCTGAGCCTCCTCTTCTGCAGGCTGCACACCCCCAGCTCCCTCAGCCTCTCCTCACAGGGCTGTGCTCCAGACCCCTCACCAGCTTCGGCACCCTTCTCTGGACACCTTCCAGTATCTCAGCATCTCTCTTGATGCAGGCAGCAGCAAACTCCTGCCCACAGCAGCACATCCATGTTGTCCTTGATACTTTCAGTAGGAGGGGAGGAGAAAAGAAGTTCCCAGAGGTGGTGGGGTTGGATGGGCAGACCCCTGCTGAGGTTTTTAGCCTGGTTAGGCTCCAGATGAGTTTCTGACTTTGAGAAGGCTTCTCACACTTGGGGGTTTAGCCTGTCTCTAATTACCTCTCTGAGCAGACTACCCCAGCTGATTTATTTTGAACAAAGCTAGAAATAGCAGGATAATCAGGGTATCCCAAATGACAGCTGCAACATCTGTATTTTCTGGTACACTGAGCACATTTGATGTACAGAATATTGTAATGAGGCTGAAAAACTTGTCAATGATATTTCCTTTGTCCCTTTCTCAAAGGAGCAATGGGTAGCTCTCCAACAGAATATTAATTGGTGCAAAATGTGGGAAACAGCTTTTTCCTGCAGTGATATTTGTTGTTTGCTCCTGAGTTGCTGCAGAGAAACCTCATCCTGCAGCACATAGCCACCATCCTGTCCTCAGCAGTGGGGAGCAGCTGGAGCTGCTGTTAGGAACCTTCACATCACAGGATCACAGGATGTCAGGGGTTGGAAGGGACACAAAGAGATTGAGTCCAACCACTCTGCCAGAGCAGGACAACACAATCTAGCTCAAGTCACAGAGGAAGCCATCCAGACAGGCCTTGAAAGTCTCCAGAGAAGGACACTCCACAGCCTCCCTAGAATCATAGAATCGGTCAGGGTTGGAAGGGACCACAAGGATCATCTACTTCCAACAACCCTGCCATGGGCAGGGACACCTTACCCTAGATCAGGCTGGCCACAGCCTCAGCCAGCCTGGCCTTAAACACCTCCAGGGATGGGGCCTCAACCACCTCCCTGGGCAACCCATTCCAGCCTCTCACCACTCTCATGCTGAACAATTTCCTCCTCACGTCCAGTCTAATCTCCTCACCTCCAGCTTTGCTCCACTCCCCCTAGTCCTGTCACTCCCTGAGAGCCTAAAAAGTCCCTCACCAGCCTTTTTTTAGCCCCCCTTCAGATCCTGGAAGGCCACAAGAAGGTCACCTGGGAGCCTCCTCTTCTGCAGACTGAACAGCCCCAACTCTTTCAGTCTGTGCTCACAGCAGAGCTGCTGCAGCCCTCTGAGCATCCTCCTGGCCCTTCTCTGGACACACTCCAGCATCTCCACATCCCTCTCACAATAGGGGCTCCAGAACTGGATGCAGTACTCCAGATGGGGTCTCACCAGAGAGAACAGGCTCCCTGGGGAGCCTGTTCCAGTGTTCTGTGCCCCTTACAGTAACAAAGTTCCCCTTTGTGTTGAGGTGGAACCTCTTGTGCTGCAACTTACATCCCCTCTACAAAGCAAGTTTCCAGCCCAGGACCCTCACAGAGCTGCTCACAGGAGCAGGGCAGGAGTTCAGCACCTCCCTGACCCCTCCTGGGTCTTTCATGCCAGGCCCCTTGGGGTCTGGGCATAGTAGGGGACTTGCCTGCAGCCAGAATACTGTCTGCAAGCACTTCCCACCAGGGCTTCAGAAGAGCTCCCAGGCTGCAAAGTCTGGAGAATAGTCACAGATTTTCTCATTACCTTCAGTCTTTGCTCCCAGCTTCTCAGCCCTGCTTATGCTGCAGGAGAGTGAGGTGCAACTCACCACCAGCTATTGCCTCACTCCTTTCGTTGCTGTTTCAGCTCCAAGCCCATTTCCCACTGAAAGCAGCAGCCACCAGTTTGGTGTTGGCAGGTCTGGGCAAGAGGCAGGCAGCTCCCTCCCCACAGCCAGGTGCTCCTCCTACCAGGAGGCTCCAGCTTTGCTGATAGTGAAGTTGGAGACTCCTCATCACACCTGATGAAGCTCAGGGCAGTTCTCCCTGTGAAGTGCCCTCTTACACCTCCTCTTTCCCAAAACAGCAAAGATTTTAACCTGTGTGTGACTGAGTCTCCCATTGAGGCTGAAACCATCACACCTGGAGTTAGTTAGAACCACAGCCCCCAGGAACTGTTAACTCAGTAGACATCCTTCAGATCCAGACCAGCCCCATATACTCCATGGAGCTGGAACACAAGACAGCTAAACCACTGATTCTAACACAAGGTAGGCCAAGGAAAGTCCTTGGACGGATGCTAAGAGAGCTTCCAGAGGGACAGGCCATGGGTTGTAGCTGGAGGTGTTCCATTCAGCTGCAAGCTTGCAGCTCATATCCTGCTTTATTTCAAATGCACACCCATCAGAAGTGACTGGAGCCATCCCAGGGCAGCTGCTGTGGCACTGGGGATGCTGCTGGTGGGGGTGACACTGTACTTGGTGAGTTTTCATTTAAATGGAGCTTTGTGCTGCCCTGAAGAGGGAAAACCAGCATGGCTGGAGTCTCAGAATGTATCCCAGGATGAGTTCCACACAGATCCTGCATTAATGTGGGAGGTGGAGAGAGGGGCCAGGGTGTGCTGAAGCAGAAAGCAAACTGGAAAGCAGAGCTTGGCAGTGAATATAAATAGCAAAGGTGGCCAAGTGCCCGTGGCAGTAAATCAGGTGCAGGCAGCAAGATGGATTATCCTCTGCTGGAGCTCGCTAGTTATGGGGACAGCACAGGGGGTGGCTGGAGAAGCAGGTGGTCACTCACCTCATCCATGACTTCCCATGGGTGAGGAGTCTGTGGTGGCAGCATAGTGAGCACCTGTCTCTGCTGGGACCAGGCAGGGGCCATGGTGGTGCCCGAAGGGGCTGCAGCCTGCCCATTACTGTGGGAAAGTGCTGAAGGGGCTGTTGGGCAGCATCATCTCCTGCCCCACAGCACAGGGGCAGCTGAGGCCAGCCCTGCCCATCCCAAGCAGGGGGCCTGGAGATTGTTTATGCTCTGCACTGGCTAATTTGCTTGGGAGATAATGCAGATAATTAATATTTGCTTTATGCTTGAGCTGCAGTGATGCTGTCATGGGGATCCCTGCAGAGCTGCAGGGGGAAGTCCTGGAACTTTCTCCATGAGGCAGCAGCTGGCACCTGGAGGCAATAGGGACTTGGCAGAGCTCAAAGCCTGCTGCATGTGGGAGAGAAGAATCCAAGGGGACTGTGGGTACCTTTCTGGCCCACCTTGGGCAAACAGGAGGCTGGTGGGAGGACACAGAGCTGGTGGGGTTGAGAAGCCAGGGGCATCCTTGCCCATCCTGGCTGGGGTTACTCCCCATGTGAGCCCAAGTCAGGGCTTGCCCAGCTGCTGCCAGCTGTGGCCCCACTGCAGGTGCTCTGGGCATGCCAGGAGATGCTGCTTTGCAGCAAACTCAGCCTCATACCATGGTAGGAAATTCGAGCATCTCTCTTGAAGACAGGGAGGAGCTCCCATAGCATCTCCCTTGGGAAGATACTGGGGTTAAGGTGCTCTTGAGGGGTTTGCTCTCCTGGCCAGGGAAGGGTGATCTGTACCATCAGCATGAGGAGAGAGAAGGAAGATGACCACAGAGAGACAGTTTGAGAAGTGAGGACAGAGCCCAGGACGTTTTTTTACAATGAAGAAGGAACCTGTGCAGAATTGTTTTCAATTAATCTGCAGCAAACTGAGCTCATTAAACTGAAATCATTTCATACAGGGCCATAAGAGTGCAGTGGGGGAGCAGGAGGTGTCAAACATCAGCCCTGCTCCTCTGGAGCAGCTTGGCCTCTGCTCCAGCTAGGTGGGAGACACAGGTGGGAGGTCTGCAGGCTAGGAGCAGGGTCCTGAGTGGGGCTTCTGGGGAGGATAAGCAGCATTGGAGCAGGATCCTTCTTTCCAGTGTTTCAGAGCTCAAGAGAGCTGCCTTCAGGTAACACATCTCCCACTGGCCAGAGTTGGGGTGTGTTGGGCACCTAATCACAGAATGCTAGGGGCTGGAAGGGACCTCTAGAGATCATTTAGTCCAG
Source organism: Tricholaema leucomelas (assembly GCA_013400475.1). Classification (NCBI taxonomy): domain Eukaryota; kingdom Metazoa; phylum Chordata; class Aves; order Piciformes; family Lybiidae; genus Tricholaema lacrymosa; species Tricholaema leucomelas. The sequence continues at coordinate 2,498,029 of WAAF01004804.1, read as the reverse complement.
CCCCCCTGCTCAGCAGTAAGTCCTGATCCTGTAGAAGTGTCCCCCAAACCTCCCCTGTGCCCCATCTCCCCAGGCTGGGTTTTGCCTGGTTCCTCTGACCCAGGGGATTATTCCAGATCAGTAGTGGGATGTGAGAAACAACAGGGCTGATCAGGCCTGGTGGGAACAACAGAAGGCAAATCCCAGCTGTCTTCCTAATGTGTCCCTAATAACTAAAACCTTTTAATGTAATAATTTTGCAAAGGGATTTATCTCAAGTGGGTCTGACAACCAATCTGCTCCTGGAAACTAATCCTCCCAACCCCAGCCTGGAGATGTCCCTAGCACAGGGACTTTGTATGACTGTGGGTCCCAGCCCCGCTGGCTTACTGCTGCCTCTCTCAGGGAAGCAGCAGCCAAACAGATCCATGGGGTGGGAACAGCCCCAGACTTTCATGGGTTCTGGGTGGGCAGAAGGAGTTTTCCTCTTCCAGGAAAGGATGAGGATTGACTGAAACTCCATGGAAGTGCCATTGCCTCTGCTCCTTGAGGATCAATTTCCACTCTTATCACCACAGCAATGCTCTCAGCGAGGCAATATGATTTTCTTCTATGTAAACAGCAATAACTTCAGAATTACTCAGGAAAGACAGAGACCTCAAGAGATGTTTAAATTACTGGCTATCTCATTAATCAAACACAAATGCAAGACTAGCAAAGGCTCTAGCTGCTGAGCTGGAAAATGCTTAAATTCGTTTGTTGAGACAGCAGGGAAAAGTGAATCCCTGCCAAGGACTGGGAGGTCCAGGAGCCAGGAGGTGACTGTGCCGCTTCGTGGCTCCTGCTGTGGTTGATCCCGGGGGCTACCGAGCTTCTACCTGACCCTAGCACCAGTTCCCCACAGCCAGGGTTTGCTTCTGCAGTGCCCAGGCTGGGCTAAGCCACTCATCCAGTTGAAATGCCAGCCTGGGTGCTGGGCAGCCGTCCCAGGAGCCGGGCCCCGCGTCATCCACAGAGCTGCTCCGTGAGGAATCTTTGCACCATCTGCCCGCATCAGCAGGAGCCCCAGCACCAGGGAGCCAGGCTGTATCTCCAGCCAGGAGAGCTGCAGCAAGGCTGTGCCATCTATCCTCCTGGGTTGCTATGCCAACGAAGAGGAGACAAGAACCAATTTAATTTGCAGAATCACCCTCTTGACACAAAATCCAAGCAGCTTGTGAGGAGTAGGGTGAGAGATGTCAAGGGAGCAGGGAGAGATTCTCCGTGCCTCTTTGCATCCAGCATGTGGCTGTTTCCCTTCCCAGGAAGCTCTCCAACAACTCTGCTGCAGAGCTGGAGATACAAGAGCCAGACAGAAGCCCAGGAGAAGCTCTCCTGGCCAGTCTTTGGAAAGCAGTTGGGAGCCCACTGGACATCTCAGCAGAAGAGTCATCGTTGTGCTGCTCTGATACGTGTGGCTGGGTCACAGGTAGGAGGCATGGTTCTTCCATGCCTTCACCCCAAATGCTCATTCCCCACTGGAATTGAGAAGAGGCAGAGAAATGGAAATTGCAAAGCCAGTTCTGCTCTTTACCTGCTTATTTTCATGTGAGAATCCAGCTGTGACTGTGAAAAGTGGTGAAGGTTTGGCATCATTCCTCTCTGGCCAGCCTTTGGTCTGGACTTGCAACCCAAGGAAGCTCTTTGGAGAGATGTCCAAAGACAAGAGCCAGCGGTGACTGCCTCATGCATGTCATGCTCAGTGGCTGACAGACTGCATGTGGCACAATGATGTCTGGCCACCCCTGGGCCCCCTCAGGGCACATTTGTTCCTTACCAATTGACACTGGGGACACCAAGAGCTCCACGCTGTGCTGCCAGGAGCAGGACACACTTGACGTTGTTCCATGGTTAGAACGACCAGCAGGGAGCAGGGCACAGGGCTTCCCACAAGTGTCCTTGTGTCCAGCTGACCATGTCATTGATGTAAAGAAGTCCTAATTTCCTCAAGCATCCTGTGGTGATACTCCCCCTTTTGCAGCAGCCACCACTCCTCCCTTCTTCCCCACCCCTGTGCCTTTTTCCATCCTGTGCTCTAAGACAGGTTAAAATCTCTTTAAGGAGGCCCCCACCATCAGACATGGTTTCAGTGTCCTCAGTAAAGGCCAAGCGTCTGCCTGTGGTTCTTCCACACCACAGCAAGGGATGTGGTCAAGAAGAGTAAGGTGGAGACAGTGTCCTTAACAGCACAACACTTAATTCTGTGCTCCTGCTTCAGCCCCCGGTGTGAGACCCAATGAAATGCAGATGGTTTCTGGGAGGGCTTTGGGATTTTCCTGGCTGCCTGGAGCACCCAGGATGACAGGATCTGCCCTGATCATCCCAGTATTGGGCTGCCATCCTCTCCAATCGCTACCCCAAATAGCCTCTTCTCAGCAAAGGTGCTTTGCTGATTTTCATGGATCCCCCGTGTTTCATGCCCTTGGTGTCCTGTCATGCACTGATAGTTTTAGTCCACAAGCTAGAGTGCAATATGCTTATGAGTAATAGCATCTTATTGGAGTGTAAAGATCTTCCTATTCCACTGATTTATCCTGCACTTAAACTAATTCAAAATTCACTTACTTCAAAAGCACTGGAAGCAAAATGCTGTCTGTAAATAGCCCAGTTTCTCTAAACTGATATCACTGAGAGGGAAGATGGAATAACTTGCTCTATCTATTTTCTCTTGGAGGTAGCATCACTGTATTATTTTGGCTGTTTTCCATAACGAGGACCATAGCTGATTCTCCTCTGTAAAAGAGGCTCATGGACTGGCAAGGACTCCCTAACCTTTACATCCCAGTCTTTAGAAGCTCTGCTCAGAGGACTCTGAAGTTTCTTTCAGCAGCAGCTTTGTTTACAGTGCCCTGCATGGAGGATTTCTGAGCCACAAGATGCAGATACCCAAACTCAGCCTCTGCTTTGGCACTGCAGGTTGGGTTTGGTTTTTTTTTGCTTTTCCTTTCATTTCAAATTCTCTTTCAGGTTTATGAGCTGTCACTTCTTACATTGTGGAAGGCAAACTGAACCCAGACAGGACCAGTGGCATCACTCAGCTGCACAGCTGGAATTGGGGAACAAGGCAGGGGATGCAAAAGCAAACACTGGGCACCAGCACAGCTCCTGCCATACTGGGGACAGGAAGAGCAGGGTGGGGAATCCTTGCAGCCATGGTCTGATTATCCCTGTGTGGGCACTTCCAGCTCTGTCCTCCACCCTTCCCCCAGTGTGTCCTGAGCTCCAGGCAGCAGCTTTTCCCTCTTGGTCACTGCCTCCAGCCTGGAACCAGCCCAAGACTACCCCAACATCTACCCTGCAAATTTTGGAGGTCCCAGGAGCTGAGCTAATTCCACAGCAAGGGCAGAACTGGGCCACACTGGCCACTCTGATAGCAGTGGATGGGTGGTGAGGGCTGCTGGAGATGGGCAGCTTGTGCTGCCAACATGCTGCTGTCAGCCTTGGGGACCTGGGATCACACAGCAAGGCCAAGTTCTGGTGTGCCAAGCTGGTGGGTACCAAAGAAGAAGCAGGTAAAGAAGAGCAGGAGGTGGAAGTGCAGCAGCCCAGGAGATGAGAGTGCAGCCCTGCAGAGGAGCTGACAGATGGGCTGTGTCCCTGTGGACTCTGTGCTTAGCTGCAGGTAATGTCCTGTCCTGCAGTGACACAAGCTCACAAGTGTCAGTCCCTTGGCTCACTGCAAGCCTCTTCTGCTCTCAAATGAAGCCAAACTTCTGGCATGGGTCAGTTCTGCCCAGAAATCCCACCTACAGCTGGGACAAGCTGCAGCCTGCATCCATTTCCTGGGTCCTCACATGGCAGAGGACAAGCCTATGTTGCCACACTGGTCAGAGAGGGCTGGGCATGAGTGGTGAACAGGTGATACACACCCACTTTGCTTCCTGGTCCCTTCCCTAAGCCCTTGATGTTTCGCACACCAGAGCAGGACTGCAGCTATGGAACGTGAATTGCCATCACCAAGGAGTTCTTTCAGGGACATTAGTCCTGAGTGCTGGTGAGAAGTAAGGGCTTCATTTGAGCTAAACTGTCTGAAGAGCTTTGTCTGCTATTGCCTCTAAGGGAGGTTCAGATGCTCTGAGACCCACCCCAGGGAGGTATGGCCATTGCCTGTCTCTTCCTCCTCCTGGAAATGTGCTGGTGGAGGCGAAGTTTGCATCCCAGTACTAATTCTGGCAAGCAGTGGCAATGTCTCCTTGCTCCTCTGTGGCAGGTGGTGGCTCTATACCTAAGCAGACACCAGAGGTGTCTGTGGTGCTGCTGTTCAGGTGATCCCCAGCCAGCAGCTTGCAGGAGCCAGGTGCTGGTGAAACAACAGAAAGGTTTGTAAAGTCAAATGTTGCAGCAATATTGCTAAATGAGAGAGCAAGAACTCCTCATTTCTGGTGGAGAAGTCATGATGTCAGCCTTCACTAATGCCATCCCAGGCTGAGTTAGCTGCTGCTTTGCTCCCAGCCTGCAGTCTCCTTGGTCAGATGAGCCACGGAGCAGAGCTCACTTCCCCACCTGAAATTCAGGGAGTGCTTGTGTCACAGCGGTTAGGGAGCCATCAGCAGAAGTTCCTTCTTCTAGGCTGTAGAAGATACCAGAGCCAAGATGTGGCATCAAAGTCTAGTCATGCCCACGTACCAGTCTTGTTTAAATCCCAACTACAATCATTCAAATTCCTAAAAGGCAGAGTCCCAAAGCAGTCAAGAGAGCGGAGCCCTGCAGGGTAGGTGGCATGGGTGTTCCTGAAGTCGCAGCAGGAACGTGCTGGGTACCTCGTTACCAGGCAGAGAGTGATAAATTAGGCAGCTCACAGAAGAGCTCCAGAAATGATGAGGGAGGTGGAGGATCCATCTAATGAGCAGAGATTAAATTATTGAAATTGGCAGGGCTTGGCTGAGTGGCAGGTATAGGGGGGAGAGGAGGGACTGCAAGGAGAGGGATGATTTACAGAGACCCACATCAGGCATCACTCTTGCCAGTGAGGGGCAGCAGATCATTCTACAACTACCTGAGGCGTGGTTGTGGCCAGGGGGAGGTTGCTCTCTTCTCTCAGGTGGCCAGCACCAGAACGAGAGGGCACAGCCTCAAGCTACGCCAGGGGAAGTTTAGGCTCGAGGTGAGGAGAAAGTTCTTCACTGAGAGAGTCATTGGCTACTGGAATGGGCTGCCCAGGGAGGTGGTGGAGTCGCCGTCCCTGGAGCTGTTCAAGGCAGGATTGGACGTGGCACTTGGTGCCATGGTCTAGCCTTGAGCTCTGTGGTGAAGGGTTGGACTTGATGATCTGTGAGGTCTCTTCCAACCCTGATGATACTGTGATACTGTGATACTATGATACTATGATACTATGATCATGGGCAGGTCTTGGGAAGCTCAGTCCCGGACGCCTGAAAACTTGATGATGTGGGGGGGGCAGCTCTGTACCGTGAAAGCCTCCACTGTCACCAGTGCTGAGCCATGAGGAGACAAGCAGCAGATGAGTGGCAGGCAGTTGTGGCTGTCCCTCAGTGCAAGGCCAGAGACAGCAGGTGCTGAATGGCATCCAGGACAGTGGTGGAGAACCACAGGTCATGATGCAGGATCAGGTTCTGGTGCAGGTTTGTCATCTCTCATTTAACAGCCGGAACTGGCAGCATTGCTGGCTCCAGGAGATGTTTTACAGAGAGGTGAAGAAGTGAGCACTGTAGCAAAGCCTGCTCCATGGCCTAAGACTCACTATGCAATAGGAAGGGAGAAGGAGAGCATCTTGGCTGGTAGAACTCCAGGCTGGGGCTCAGGGGGACCTGCACCCCCATGGACTTCAGCTGCAGGTCAAGGCCAGTCCCTGCTCAGCATCCCAGCTGATTGCTGGCTGTAACACCAGGCACACGTCAGAGCAGCCAGGGCTGCCAGAGGGGGAGCTGGGAGGTGGGGACCATGGCATCTCACCATGGACAGCCACCCCTGGCCAGAAGCAGGCATGGGAGATGTCCAGTCTTGGAGAGAGTGATGCTGTGCGAGGCTGAAGCAGTGGCCACACCCCAGTGTGTCCTTCTCCTGTGGTGGACTGTGCAGCTGGCAAGGCTATTGCAGAAAGCACAGGGGATGTGGGCAAAGCACTTCTAATGTGGCCTCCTTAGGCAAGGCTGGCGGCAGCCCATGATGCAGAGGAGCTGTACCCAGGACCTTGGGCTCTGTGCTGGCTGGTAGGTCCATCCCACTCCAGGACTTGCCCCAGTGCTGTAGAGACCCAGCACCAAGTGAGAAGGGCACCAGCAGTGTCAGTCGAGGGCATCAGATTGGCAAGGTGGAGAGGTCAGTCTGTCCTGCCAATCTCTCCTCTTTGGCTGGCTGGTATCACAATGTCATCATGGCTCAGAATGAGCTCACAGCAGCCAGCAGCGTTGCAAGACAGATCTGTGCTCTGGACACAGCTGTCCTGCAGGCAGCCTTGTCCCCAGAGCCATCATATTGGCAGCTGGGCTCAGGTCTCAATGTGACAGAACAGGGCAGGACTGTGCTGTGCCTTCACCAGGGCTGGGATGGGGACTGTGATCAAAGTCACTGTGTGACCACAGATGGATCTCTTCCTCCCTCCCTGCCTCAGTTCCCCTTCTGTCAGCTGTACTCAATCACCATGCAGATGTGAGATAGCTTCTTTGCAGCTGCTGCCTTCCTCTTCCCCATACCACCACTACTCCAGCAGAGGATGGAGGCAGCCAGCAGACACTGTTCAGCATGGCTTTGCCATGTTGTCCTGCCCCTGTGATCAGCAAAGGCTTCCTTTGCAAGCCTTGGTCCTCATGCTGCAGGAGACTAGAGCAGCACTGTGCAGACAGAGCCACTCACCCACTTACTCTGAGTAAGTTCTTGGCAGATGGGAGAGGTCCCAACATGTCCTTCCCACAAGGAGTGCAGCCTGCTCCCGTGCTCACCAGTGAGACTCAGAGCAGCTGTGAGGGGAGCTGGAGCCTTCAGTCTTGAACCATACCCAGGGCTTGAAGGGTGGGAGCAGGCTGCTCAGGACATTGAGGGCTGGTGGGACCTTCAGGGACCATCTAGTTCACTCCTCTGCCTGAGTCACCCGTGGCTGCCTCTTGTCTAGCCTCACCCACTGCCTCCCACAGAGTGCAGCTTTCCATCTGGCTGCGTTTCCAGGACCAGTCACTGCATACACCATATCCTACACCCCGTTTGTGGCACACACTTTACCAAGCCAAAGAGCTGCTCCCTTTTTCATAGGAACTGTGAAGCAGGAGGCTGGTTTCCCAGCAGCTTACCCAAAGATGCTTTTCTTCCACCTTTTCTTAACTTTGGGCAAGGTGGATGGGTGCAAGTTCCTGGGCTGCAATGTTTGGGTCACAGGAGCCGCTACTAAAAGCCGTCAGAACAAACACTTATTCTAGATCTGAAGCTGTTTCCATGAGTGGGAAAACACTCTGACTGCCTGGAATGACACTGGAAAGCATCTCGAGTGCCTTCTTGGACTGGAGTTGAAAAGCCACTGCATGTTTACTATTTCCTAGTCAGTAGATATTTACAAACTTCACTTGGTCCCTGAAGGAGGCAGAGCACGGCCTGAATTCATCCACCTCTCTTCAAAGTGTTCAACTGCTTCTGATGGCAAGTGAGGAGTGAAAAGTTTTGAGAGGTTAATCTCTGAAGTTCTCTGGAAAGGAAAAAAAAAAAAAAGCAGACACTAGAAACTAGCATCTGTGAAAGTCAGGAAATAAAGGTGATGGCCTCTGGAAGCTCACCTCTTAGCAGAGGCACCTAGAGATTCACTAGGACAGCATCCCCAGCTTGGAGCAGTAGGACCATTTCTTCCAGAAGACTCCCAGTTGCCTCGTAAAGCCTTCCAGGAGAGGCAACTTTGCCTTGTTCCCTGACCAATTATTTCAGAAGGAAATTACTGTCCCAGCTAAACACCCACTTTTCATTTCACTCAAATGTGTCCAATTCCAGCTTCCCATCAACGGGTCTCGTGCAGCCTCTGATTGATCACAGGACCTTTTCCTGTCAGAGGTCTTCTTCTCAGGTTGGTGTTTGTGAATCACAACAGGAGCATAGAACTGGAAGGGACAGCTTGGGCCATCAAATCCCATTTCCCTGCAATTGCTGGCAACCACCTTATAAAGTCCATTTCAAACTCAATCTTCAAACTAATTGTGTGCTTTGCCCCCAATACTCCTCGCAGGAATCTGTTCCAGAACCACATTGCTCCTGCAGTTAGAAACCAGCTGATTTCCAGCCAGAAAGTATTTGTGCCAATTCATACCTTGCTGGGCTTGTACCAGCACTTACTGCTAACTGAGGCCATCTTCCTCCTGCCTCAGTGTTCATCTGCTTGTGTGGATGGGAGAGAAAGCAAGGATGCACTCCCCAGCCCTCCTCTCACTGGGATAGATAACCTCAGGTCCCTTCAGATGGTCTCTTCTGTCTAGAGGTTGTCCTTGCAGTCTGACTCTGCCTCTGTTCATGTTCCTGGAGCAGAATTGTTAAGAAGAGTGGACATTCCCTTGCCTAAACAGCAGGAGTCAATCTGCACTTATCTCTGCCCGGGAGCAGAGCTCTGCTTATCCTTCATGAGCCAAGCCACCAGCTCTGCCTGGCACCAACCAGGGGCGCGAGACCCTTGTGCTGCTTGGAGGTGTGGCAATGTCTCAGAATGGGCTTCCCAGTCTAATCAGAGCCTTGCAGAGTCAACTGGCACGGGGCAGGGCTCCCAGCTCTCTACCATGACTTACAGTCACACATCCCCATAAGCAAGACTGGCACAAATCTCAGTGCTGCTGTCCTTTGGGAAATGAGGACATCACAGGCCTATTTTTCAGGCTGGGACAGCCACACTACATGAGGGAGGCTCAAAAGAACCTGCATCTGAGGGGAGGCTGCGCCACAGCTGCCCACGGTGGAGTTCCTTCACCTTTCTCCAAAGCAACTGTCTTGATCCCTGCCAAAATAGGGGGCATGAACTAGAGGACTCCACCAGACTGACCCAGCAAATCCCACACAGGGCTGAAAGCAGCAGCTGGCCTTGCTGGAGTGCACACTTGGGCACTGCTTGGGGAGCACTCTCGTTGCTAATGACTGTGAAGAGAAGCGTGCAGGTAGGCAGTGTAAATACAGGAGCCCTTAAAAGCACAACTGTCAGATCAAGTGTTACACTCCATCAGCTCCTGCTGCATCCACCGGCTGAACACCACCAGCCACTTGGATACTGCTCAGCTCTGCTCATGGATGCGTTTGACATCCACGCAGGAGAAATACACACTCTGTGATGGGTAAAACGAGCCAAGCCTGGGCAGCAGGCATTTAAGGCTAAACCATTTGTTTTAGAGGCTTTACATTCAGGCTGTAAAATTTCCTCTGGGCTGGAAGCTGGTGCCTGAGAAGAAACAGTCTTCACGTTGTGTGTGATTTGCCTGCAAATCCTATTAGTCCTCTGTGCAGCACATCACAGGAGAGGAGACATGAGGGTGTCAGAGCAGGGCACTTCGCTAAGCACTGCGGTTTAGATGTGTGCTCAGCACAGAGCAGACCAAAGCACTGTGACTCTTCATTAAAGGCTGTCTGTTCTGAGCTGCATCTGGTATTTCTGCAACTGAAAACTTCTTTTTTATTTTGGTGAGGTATTGGAAAACTTGAAAAGAGGCTGATGGAGACCAGCAGACCCCCTGTGGGTTCTCCAGTTTGGAATGAATGTTATCTCTGAGTACGAGGAGGACTCAGCTCTCTCAAAGCACACCCATACATACTGCAACAGGACTCCTGTATATGAGCAAAGCGAGCTCACCCTGCTCAAGGCTTCCCGAGAAAATCGGTCTGTCCTTGAGCCTCCAGCATGTCCTCCCCTCAGGAGCCAAACCAAACCTGCTCAGGATGCTCATTTGAGACTCAGATCTGATGGCCATCTTGCAGCAGGCTTTGAGTGGGCTCAGCCTGGGCAGGGGACATGTGCCACACCGGGAGGGTGGTGATGTTTCCAGAGCTCCAGGGCACACCTCAGGCCCAACACCTGCTGCAGGGGCAGCCCCTCAGATCAGGGTGGGGGGTGGAGAACTGAGGGGAGGGATGGCAGCTCTGCCTCTGCCAGCTCCAGTTAGTCCCTTCACAGTCACATTACTGTAATGCAGCTGAGAAGGAATCCACCAGTTAGAGGAAATGATTTACAGGACACAAGACGCTGCATTTCAGAGGTCTCCTGTGGGCCATAAAAAATATATTATGAAGAAATAATCTGTGCTGGAAGTGGAGCTGCACAGAGAGAACACATGTCCAGCTGAGAGCAGCATTGAGCTTTAGTTCATTATGGGAAGGCTGTGCTCTTCCTCTCTTTGATTAATATTTTATTTTTCTCAGCTCTGGGCATCTACTTAACATTGGTACTTAGTTTTTTTCAGATGTTGCTTTCACCCTGGGATCAGCACAGCTGAGATTCTAGCAACAGGTTGCTCTGGAGCAGTTCATGACCCTGAGGGACATGGGAGAGGCCAAGAGCCAAGTTAGGAGCCTGAATTTCAGGAAATCAAAATTCCAGTCTGTCAATAATACCCTCTGGGAAATGGCCCTCAGGGAGCCATGCAGAGCTGGCAGATCTTTAAGGACACTTTCCAAAGAGCACAAGAGCTCTCAGTCCTTGGATTAAGAGATCAGCCAAGGCCAGCAAGAGTTGCCATGGCCAAGTTGAGACTTGCTGGTCAAACTGAAGGGAAAGAAGAAACTGCAGAGGCAGCAGAAGGGAGGACAGGCATCCCAGGAAGGGTATAGGACACCGTTGTGTGTCAAGGGCACCAGGGCAGTTCAAGGTGCAGCTGGAGCTGGTTCAGCCTGACGAACCTCGTGGCCTCCTAGATCAGTGCTCAAGGGAAAAGTTACAGGTGTTCTCTATCTGGACTTCTGTCAGGCCTTGGACACAGTTGCTCCCAACATCTGCCTCTCCACGCTGGAGATAGGGGTTGTATGAGTGCACTGTTTCGTGGATGAGGAATTGGTTAGATGGTCACATGCAGAGGGCAGTGATCAATGTCCCAGTGTCCAGATGGATATCAGTGACAAGTGGTGTCCCTCACACTCCATACTGGAACCAATACTGTTTAATATCCCCATGAAAGACAGGGACAGTGGGATCAAGTGCACCCTCAGCACACTTGCAGATGACACCAAGCTCAGAACCAGATGACCTTTAAAAGTCCTCGGTTCATCTCTGTACCGCAGTAATGCCCTGGCAATGCCAGCACTCTTCTGCTGAGAGGGACCACAGTGGTCAGGGTGCCAAGAACTGAGTACCTGAGTGCCACACCTATGAGGAAGAGACTCCTGGGATGCCCCAGCATGAGGTACAAGATGAAGCTGAGAGACACTAACTCATTTCTTCTCCTCACAGAATCCTTGCCAAAGCTGAAACTGAGAACTGAGGTGGGAAGTGACAAAATGTGGAGCTGGGAAGAGGCTGCTCCATAAAAACTGTGAGGGGAGAGGCTTCCAGTCCCACCCAGCCTGTTCCATCAAGGCTGGAGACAGAGGTTCTAGAGGAGCAGTGTGCAAGGGTTTAATCAGTCTTACCTGCCAGTGCAGCTCCTGGCACCGAAACTCTGAACCCTCCAGGCTCCAACGGGCCCTTGGCTCCCCTGTACCAGTAAAAAAACTGCTGCCCTTCCTCTGCCACCTCTCCTCAAGCCCCCAGGAAACAGCAGGCTGCTGGGTGAAGCCCATGACTGCTGAAGATCCTCAGAGCCAAGGGATCTTGGAGTGGTGGGGGTCCCAGAGGACCTGTCTGGACGTTCCAGTTTGGGGAGCTGGATTCGGGATGGGGGCAGTAGGGTGAAAGGGTGTCAGTGCGGATGTGTTCCTGGGGAGCAGAGGAAAGCAGACCAGGCGGCAGGGAGCCCTGACACGGTGGTTTCTGCTGAGGATGAGAAGCAGGGTCTGCAGCGGGTGGCTGGTACCGCTCCTGCCCGGGTGGATGCGGCAGAGCGCGCGGGTCCGAGCTGGGGGCTGCCGGGGACTGTCGGCGGCACACTGGGTCCAGCCGGGCTGCAGCCCGCCGGGGCTCTGCGCTCTCTCGGCGATGATCGGTGTCTCTCCTCGCCAGTCCCTCCGATGCTGCCCGGTTCGGTTGAGTGCTGCCCCTGGCGCTGCCGCCAGCGATGCCCTGCTTCACCCGGCGCTGCCCCGCTCCGCCCGGCGCGGCTCCCCCCGGCCCGGCGGTACCAGCACGGCGCTCGGTGGGGCCCGGCGCGTTCTCGGCAGCGGGGGCGGTCCGGGCCCTCCCCGCGCCGGGAGCGCGCTCCCGCCTCCCACCCGCCACAAAGTTTAGCAGCAGGAACTCAGGGCGGCAACAGCGCGGGGCCGGTGGCACCGGGGCGGCAGCGTTAAGCCCCGGTGCCCGGCGGGGGGGCCGGCGGCGACCGTGCCATGCAGGGCTCCCCCCCCCCGGCGGCGGCGGGGCGGGAGGGCAGCGGCGGCCCATGCGGCTGGGGTGGCCGGGCGGCGGCTGACACCATGTGCGCCCGGTGCCCGGGGCGAGGAGCGGGCAGCAGCCATGTCCCCCCCCGCAGCCCCGCCGGGGGTGCCGGGCGGGCGCGGCTCTAAGGGGCCCCCGGCGCGAAAGCTGCTCTGCATGTGCAGCCTCTCCCTCTGCCTCACCTACCTGTGCTACAGCCTCATGGGGGGCACCGGCCCCGCCGCGCTGCGCTCCCCCGCCGTGCTGCCCGGCACGGCGGCCCCGCGCTCCCCCGGGGCCCTCCTCGGCACGGCGGCCCCGCGCCCCACCGCTAGCGCCAGCATGAGCCCCAGCTCCAGCCCCGCCGCCCCGGTCCCCTCCGCTGTACCAACTCGGGCCTCCAACGGCAGCCGGGAAGGGGCGACGGGCGCCTGGCCGCGGTCGCCGCTGGCCCCCGGGGAGGTGATCACTGCGCAGAGCGGAGCCTTCGAAAGGGACCCGCAGGAGTCGAGCACCACGGACGAGGAGCTGAGCCGGGCCGGCAGCCCCGGCAGCCGCGGTGGCGGTGGCAGCACGACGCCGGACTACGGGGAGAAGCGGCTGCCGCAAGCTCTCATCATCGGGGTGAAGAAGGGGGGGACGCGGGCGCTGCTAGAGGCCATCCGGGCGCACCCCGACGTGCGTGCCGTGGGCACCGAGCCCCACTTCTTCGACAGGAACTACGAGAAGGGGCTGGAGTGGTACAGGTGAGGAAGGGGACGTGTGTTCGTCCACGCCGGGATAGGGGGCTCCCAGAGTCGCAGGAGACAGTCGAGAAGGGTTCCTAGTGTCCCTGGGACGGCAGCGACACGGTGAGACAGGGACTCTGACAGTGGCGCGGCAGTGGGACCAGGACCCCAGGCGGTGTCACCGGAGTAATGATGGAGGGTCCCGGGACCGCTACGAGGGTCGGCGGGGCCGCGGCGGGTGCAGAACCCGGCGGCCGGGACCGATGTCGCGGCAGGCCGGGGGTTGGATAGGTGCCTCGGCTGGCAGCTGCGGCGATGTGAAATGCGGCGTTTTAATGGGAAGGCAGAGAATGTGTGGAAAAGGCCCTTTTCGGTACCTCCTGTGCACAGAGCTCACGGGCAGACCGTGCAGCTCAGCTGCGCTTGGAGTAAATAGGTCAGTAATTAATAATTACTGAAATAAACAAGGCTGGAAACTGCTCCAGGTGATGCTGAGGGCTTGGAAGTGAAGAGCAATGCCGGCTCCTCAGCGAGCTTCAGGCTTCGCTTCACCACTCAGATTTGCCCTTTATTCAACAAGTCCCACATCAGAAAGTTCTTCCCGTTGATGAGATCCAGTTCTGCTTGTGAGGAAGACTCTAGATGCTGTTGTGTTGCCCAGCTAAGAGAACCGCATGCTAAAAGTCCTGATTATTAGAAGATGCTGGGCTGCGGTAATGAAGTGTTAAATGTCTTGGCAGGTTCAGTAAATCAATGGCTTGCGATGGCTCGGGGGGGGGTTCTCTTTAAAAATCTCAAACTAAAGCCACTGCAGCACTTCAGTGGAGCTTGCAAGTCACTGGTGGTACTCGAATTTATGCTTGAAAGCAACCCATGCTAATGTTGCTGTAAGAAATAGTCTCTGGCTGAGCTAGGAAGTTGTATCTTTGTGTTGCACTGAGTATGGGAATTGTTGAGCTCCTCTGAACGTGAAGGAAGAATAAAACAGAGGCGGTGAGTTAGTTACTGCTAGGGTGCCTCTTTAAAGTCAATGGCATTTGAATGCGAGGAATTCTAGGCAATTTTCTGTAGCAGTCGTGGATGCAAAGCCTTAGGAACACTTGTGGGGTGGAGCATCCACTTGGTTGTGTTAAAATGCTGAGGAGTTTTCTTGAGGGGTTTCAGTAGAGTGCAGATCAGCACGGGGAGAGCATATTTGTCTCTGAGTGTTCCCTGCAAGCTGTACCAGCGTGGGGAAGGAGTAAAGGATTGGCTATGGTTGTGATGCTTCTATACCTAATTTCAGACATGGTGTCTTGTTTCCCTGAATTCTGCTGTAGGAAAGGCTTGCCTTGAAGAATAAGTTAACAAACTTGCTGGGAGAGGGTAGAAGATGGCATATAAAGGATTTGATTTTATTCCAGATAGGCAGAAGATGAAATGCTGGATGTGGCAGGCAGCTGCTTTTGCCTCTGTAGGCTCATGCCTACAACAAAAGGGCTGGTGAGCCCCTTGTAGCTCCTCCAGGAGTAAAGGCTCCACAGGTTTGTGCCTGCAGAATGCACGTCAACATTTTTCATCTCTGCAGTAGCTCTGTGGTTTGTTTAGCTCATTGCTGGTGCCCTGCTGTGCTGGTAGAGAGCAGGGGGAAAGCTGGGTCAGAGGTGGTTTGAGAAGGTATTGAGCAGAGCAGGCTGGAGGATGAATGCTCTGGCTGTGGGGTAACTGGCACCAGTGCTGCCTGCCGCTGAGGATGTGTCCAGGTGGTTTTGTGTCCGCTGGTGTGGAGATGGCTGCATTCCTCTACCCTTGCAAAAGTTTTCTGTTGGCGGTGGGACAGGACACAGGTCACGCAGTGCTGGTGACTTGTGCTTTGGTGGGAGCAGTGGGTTTCCCCTGGTGCTGGTGCTGTGCTGATGTCACAGACCAGGAGGCTGGTGTGCTCAGTGCCATGTAAACAGTGAGCAAAAGCAGTGGGGGAATCTGCCTTCCCCCTGGCAGCTATTTCTTCTGACCTTCTCCAAGATCCCCTGATTGAGTGCACCGAGGGCTGGCTGCCTGCAGCTGAGTCCTGGGCAGAGTAATTGGAGATTTTTTCCTCTCTGCAGAAATGTCAATTTTCTGTTAGCAAAGCAGCAGCTACTGAAGTGTTTACACCAGCAGCTCCTAACAGGGGCTTCTACCACTTGTTTATATTTTGCATATAACACTGCTTTTTATGCATTCTCAACTGTTAGCTTTTACCACTGCCAAGTTTGTTCTTATGAAGTGAAATGAGGAAGGAGCAGCCCCTCGGGATTCCTGGCTTTGTCTTTCAGCACAGAACATCTTCCAGTCCGGCAGAGCTGCAGGGAAGAAAAGCAGTTTCCCCACCTTAGCTTCTTCACCTGTATGATGGAGACAGCACCTAAATGGTATCATTACTTCAGTGTGTGTCTCACGCTGGGTTATTCACGTTGTTGCTGCCTTGATGTTAGTCAGCTGTAGACACTGTCTGGGACCTGTACTAAGACAGTGGTTAGGGACGGGAGAAAGTGCAAGTAGAGCTTTCTGCCTTGTGGTTGGGGCATGTGGCAGCCCATCACTCCAGCTCTGTGGTCCAGGCTGTGTTCTTGGTGACCCTGAGGCACAGCTAGGCTGTTTGTGGTCCCTTCAGCTCAGCAGACA
Organism: Tricholaema leucomelas; assembly: GCA_013400475.1. Lineage (NCBI taxonomy): Eukaryota > Metazoa > Chordata > Aves > Piciformes > Lybiidae > Tricholaema lacrymosa > Tricholaema leucomelas. The sequence goes on along the minus strand of WAAF01004804.1, from coordinate 2,482,228 downwards.
AAGCCTAGAAAGAAATGGGTGACCGGAGGTCTCCCCACACACCTGCAGATGTGGGCAGGGTCAGAGGCTTGTATCAGTGCTGTGCTGCCAGAGCTGTTGGTGTGTCTGTACTTTTTGACTCTATACATCCCAGTTTGGGCTGTCAGGACAGATACAGGAGCACAGCTTCCTTTATGCTGCATCTCATGCTCCCTGTGCTTAGCTGTTGTGGATGCATCTCCTAGCTTGCCTCTTCCTCCCCTCTTAAAACAGAGTGTGAGCTAACCACTGTTATGTGGTGTTAAAGCTTTTAGGAAGCAGCTTAGGACCTTTCCTTTTGTCAGTGCTCCTCTCTGGTGCATGTTACTGGCATGTTTTCATCTCTCCAAGTCCAGGACACTGGTACCTGGCAGTAAATGTTCTCTTTGATGAACTTTGCTTGACATGCCAGGACTTTGTCCTGCTGTGGATGATGGCTGTGGCAAGGAGCAGGAATTTGCCTTGCTTTTGGAAGTGTCTGGTGGCCCCACCTGCTCATCCTTTCTGAACCACAGGACGCTCTGTTCTGCCCTGTAAGAACTGCATCTGGTCTTTGGGCAGTGCCTGAGTGTCCTTCTGCTCCTTCACAGACCTGGGGCAGCTCTTGCTGTGTGCTCAGCCCAGCTATGGGGTTAACCCTCTGCACAGCCCCTCTGGCCGTCTGGGCTGGAGGTGCTTGCACAGGTGATGTGCCTGCTGCAGCGCCGTAATCATGCCTTAGTGGGCATGGCCCATGCCATGAGCTCTGCCCCAAGCTACCCTGCAGCTGAAGGTGAACTGTGAGAGCATGCAGAAATGACAGCAGAATGGTGGGGAGACTTTGGAGGCCTCTCAGCACAGGAGGACTTTAACTGATGGCTACAAATGTGCATTGCCAGCACAAACAGAAGGGGCACTGGGGATGTGCCCAAGTTTCTTGCCTGGGCATGATGCAAGGGTGCAGAAGCATGAGAGGATTCTGTGGATAATGGGAACTGCACACTTAGCACAGTATCTGACTCTTGTACAGGATTGTCTCACTGTGGTGGTGGAGGCCTGCGTTTGGGGTCCACTGTGACAGCCTCAGGAGAGGCCGTGTGTTAGTGAGCTACACCTGGGCTCTGCAGGGAGCCCTGGCTTTTGTGTGATCCTGTGTGGTTTTATGTGATGGGAGGAGAAGGGACACTGTTGCCACTCCACAGTCATCATGCTGCCTGTCCCATCAGTGGTTCCATCAGTGCCATGGTGTCAAGTGTGTGGACATGGACGCCTCTGGCTGCTCAGATGCTGTTGGTGACCAGTATGAAGGTGCCAGAGGATAAATGTTAAATGCTTGTGGGGGGCTGCATGAGGAATCATAGAATCAGTCAGGGTTGGAAGGGACCACAAGCATCATCTAGTTCAAACCCCCCTGCCATGGGCAGGGACACCATACCCTAGATCAGGCTGGCCAGAGCCTCGTCCAGCCTGGCCTTAAACACCTCCAGGGATGGGGCCTCAACCACCTCCCTGAGCAACCCAGTCCAGGTTCTCACCACTCTCATGCTCAACAACTTCCTCCTCCTGTCCAGCCTGAACCTGCCCATCTCCAGCTTCGCTCCATTCCCCCATGTCCTGTCACTACCCGAGAGCCTAAAAAGTCCCTCCCCAGCTGTTTTGTAGGTCCCCTTCAGATACTGGAAGGCCACAAGAAGGTCATCTGGGAGCCTCCTCTTCTCCAGACTGAACAGCCCCAACTCTTTCAGTCTGTCCTCATAGGAGAGGTGCTCCAGCCCTCTGTCCAACCCAGTGGCCCTTCTCTAGACATGCTCCAGCACATCCACATCCTTCTTGTAATGGGGGCTCCAGAACTGGACACAGTACTCCAGGTGGGGTCTCACCAGAGCAGAGTAGAGGGGGAGAATCACCTCCCTCGACCTGCTGGCCACACTAAGTGTGGGGAGAGTGGGAGGCTCTTAGCACTGGTATGGATGGTACTTTAGATGAGCTGTTCTGCTTGTGCAAATGACCAGCACAGTGGACTTCGCTGCTTCAGCATCTTGGTGGCTCTCTGGGCTAAGTGGAACAGCCCAGTGCTTCGAGCCCAGCGTTCCCAGCTGCCCGCGGGCTCAGCACAGTGGGATGGTGCAGGTCTGTCTGGTCACTGCTGGGGCTATCTCGACATCTCCTGTGTAGCAGGAAACTGGAAATAATGTAATTATTTTGACAACTAGTTTGCAGTTTTAACAGATGTGTGATCTCTGCAACGCAGAGTCTCTGATAGTGGTGAACTTCAGCTGCGCAGTTTGAAGGCTCCCTGATCTGAGGGCTGTTCTGAGTAGTTGGGAGGGAATTTCTGTCTGTACATGCATGTTGGGTTTCTCCTCCCCTCCCCCTCTGCAGAGCCCTTGGAGGGAAGCTGCAAAAGGGTTTCTGTAAGACCACTCTCTTCTCACTCTGCCTTTGGCTGTGTCACCTCCTGCCCTTGTGCAGGGCTCGGCTTTGTGTGTGTGTGACATGACTCTACTGCAGGGAGCAGTCACCACGATGAGCATGCAGAGGGTTTGCATGTCTAATGCTGTTCTTGCCTCCTGTCTGGGTTTGTTGAAGCCTTCTCCCCAACAGCCAGGCCCATGTGGTGCTCTGTCAGCTGCTGCCCTCAACGACTCACAAAGGATGCCGTGCAAAGGAGCTCTTCTCCCAGTAATGACTGTGTGCATCCACGCCAGTGGTTCCAGGAGCAGCTGGCCATGGCTGCAGAGCCAATGCTCTCTCTCATGTCCCTGCAGACAGGACATTCATCTGACGGTTCTGCTTCTCCCAGGGGTTGTTATCTCACCTGCACTCCTGTGCTGCTTTGAGGCCCGTGGGAGTGTCAGCCTGTGCCCTGGGGTGGTGGGGCCATCCCTGTGTGCACCAGACTCATCTCATCTCCAAGCAGTCATCTCTTCTCACCATAGCAGCTGGCAGAGATGGTGCCAGTTGTGTCTGAGAAGATGTGATGAGTCCACCTGCCCTCCCCAGCATCCCTCAGCAGCAGTTGGGCAGCGGTGGCTCGGGGCTGTTTCAGCTGGTCCCACATGGTGCAGCCCTTGCTGAGAGCTGTAATTGCGTTGCTGGGTAATGCTGGTGGCTCTCCCATCAGCTCAGCGTACTCAGAAATCAAGCGTCTGCCATCGACGCCATGAGCCTGTGCTGATGGGCACCGCAGGGCTCCTGCAGGGGACAGATGGATCGGGTCTGCTGCTAACGACCAGCACCGCTGCAGCAGCCTGGTGACGGCTGGATTGCTCTGCAAAAGGCCTTCCCAGCGTTCCGTGCCCTCTGCACTTCTGGGAACTTGGGGAAAGGCTATTGATTTTCTTTCTGGGACCTGCTGTGAGCTGGCTTTTGCTGAAATGTAGTGACTCAGCTGCCTCCCTCTTCTATGGATCCAGTGTGTTGGGATGAATCTGGCTTGGAGACTGTGTTAGTGTTTGTGTAACGTGGTGCTTTCAGTACCTTGACCCCTTCACCTTTCCTAAATGTCTGAGACATGCATTGTGTTTTCTAGCCCAACCCTCCCACGCAGAATGAGCCCACGCCTGCACCGCTGACCTCCCTCTGGTGCCCGGGTCAGGCTCTCAGTGAAGCTGGGGGAGGCTCTGTGCTGAGCTGGGTTATAAACTGGAGGCTGTGAGCAGGGGCCAGGCTGACTGCTGGTTAATCCCTGTATTTTGCCCATCTGGGTGCTGGAGAGAGCCCATTCCAGCACCAGGCATCATCGATTTTCTCCTGCACCCAGAGCTGCCAGAGTCCACTGTGTGACAGTGCTGGGTTCTCCTGCTCTGTGTGCATCAGAATCTTCTCCCAACCTTCCCCTCGGTTTCAGCTGAAGGGACAGGATGCAGGACTGACTCGGGCCTCTTTGCAGTGTTTCATCACCTGATGATGGTTATCCACAGGCTACTCGGCTGTAGCCATGGGAATGGCAGCAGTTTCCAACACCCACAGCCCCTCCACGCTGTGCCTGCTCTTCTTGCAAAGAGGCTGAGAGAAGTGCCAGGACAAGGCAATGGCAGGGAGAGCGCCAGATGCCCGCTCCCGCAGTGCTGGCTGCCACTGAGTAAGGTTGTGTGTTGGCAGGGCATGTGGTGCAGAGAGAGACACATCTGAAGGGAAGTGGCAAGGCCAAGAGCTGCACATCCTGGGCACCTGTCCTGCTCAGCCCTGGCAGAGACACGACTCGCCACTCAAGCCACCACATCCCACATCCAGCAGGGTTCTGCCCTTCTCTTCCTAGTGTGTGCCCAACTCCTGTGAGCAGGAGCAGCCCAGCACCTTGGGCAAAAGTGCTTGGGAGGGCTGTGAACCCAGGGCTCAGAAATCAGCCAAGCACAGCAGAGATGCCTCTTTCCCCAGCTTGAGTACCTGCTCTAGCAGGAGCTGTCCCTGCCTATGGCAGGGGGACGGAACTAGATGATCTTTAAGGTCCTTTCCAACCCAAACCAGTTTGTGATTCTAGGAACTTGTGGAGCATCCCTTGAAGCACTTGGGGAACCATCATATGTCACCAGGCCTGAAATAACCTGACCCAAAGCACTGTGCTTTCCAGAACAATCTCTGGTTTTGCTCGATAATCCACTAAGTAGAGGCTCCAGAGCTTTGCTGCTAATGGTTTAAGTGTTATGGGTAGTGTCAAAGTTTGTGATCTCTGCTCTGCCTGTGATTGCAGCATCACTCAAGCATGTGGATGCTGCAGAAACCCCCAAAATAGGCCTGGGGAAAAGCAGCCCCCTTGGAGAAGAGAAAGGTGAAGGGTGGGTTGGTTGTGTTTGAGGATTAAATGATGAGCCTGACCCCTGCTCGGTTTCTGATTTAGCGAGGCTTGCTCTGCTCTCTTCCAAGCCCAGCCTAGCAAAGGGGGAACAACAGGTTCTCAAAGAAAGTTCACTTTGAAAACCAAAAGCCTTTGTCCATAAAATTCCAGCACAAATTGGTGACACCTTGTATCGAGAGAGGTCGAAGTCTGCTTTTCATGGATTTCTCTTACCTCTTGTTGTCATGGGGACTTCTTTCCCAGAGTCATTATATCATGCACTTCAGCAGAGATTTTATTGCTTTGGGGGCTGGAGAGGCTCATGTGGGACATTTCTTATCGCTCGTGGTGCAATACACAGAGGTAATTTCTTTCAAATGATTTTTGCTTGAAGTGGTTTCAATGAATTGAGAAGGGTAGGGGTGTGAATGAATGGCTGAAACGCTTGTACAGAGCTGAGGTGAGGAACATGCACCATCGAACTTTCCAGAGCATTAAGTGTGGATATTATAATTTCACTGTGGTATGTGTGTAGGCAGTGGTCCAGTTTATCCTTTTTATTCACATTTTAAAAGTATTAGTTAGGATTTGAAGTGGTTTAAATTGGTTTCTTCCCCCTTTTTTTAAAAGCTGAAAAGAAGCCCCTGAATTCCAATTGCCACGAGAAGTTCCTGCTTAGATCAAAGGAGCGGGGTCAACTCCAGAAAAGCTCTTGGGCGCTGAGCAGGTAGAGCGGCTGGGACAGGATCCATCCCCATGCCCCACGCTGGAACAGCTCAGTGTCCCTAGGGACCATGAAGTCACCATGTGCTGGAGCTGCTGCTCGGACCTTGCTGTGCGTAATGGCTTGTGGCCACCTCTCCCACTTCCACTTTTTGGAGGGACAGTGGTGCATAGGAGGAAGTTCTTCCCAGAGAGAGTGATTGGCATTGGAATGGGCTGCCCAGGGAGGTGGTGGAGTCGTCGTCCCTGGAGGTGTTCAAGAAAAGACTGGATGAGGCACTTCTTGCCATGGTCTAGGTGACTGGATAGGGCTGGGTGATAGGTTGGACTGGATGAGCTTGGAGGTCTCTTCCAACTGGTTGATTCTATGGGCATGCGTGGCTGGGCTCCTGTCCAGCCCGCACTAGGATCCTGTCTTCTGACCTGAGGTGAGCATCCCCAGAGTGCTGCGTGCTGGGTGGCTCCTTCCCGTGCAGGCCCCTGCCCTGTGGTCTTTATTTAGTTTGCTGCTGTTTCTAGGCTAAGGAGCGTGTTTAAGAGCCAACTATTTGAAAGCTGTGGAAGGGATTCATATTTATGGGGGGGAGGGGGAAAAGAAGGCGGGGGGGGAAAGCCCAACAACCCCCAACCTCAAAAACCCTTCCATCCTGTGTTGTCAAATCTCCTGTTTCCATCCCCAGAGCCAACACACCAATTTAGTAAATGTTGCAAGCCTCACTATTTTCCCTCTTGTCATATTATACATCCAGGCATCAAGGATGGATCATAAACTTGCTCTTTATGGCTTTAACATTTCAATTGCTAGTCACATTTTATGTAAATGAAGGTATTTACCTTGACAAGCTCTCCTGTGAAGTACAGTACTTCTTTAAAGAATTTATTTGGCAATATAAACAGGCCAAATGCTGAGTGTGGATGTGAAATTCACAACTGGCTTTTACCACTAAGGAATGCAGGATCCTGTCGAAAGTACAGCCCTGGTTGTCTGCTCCAATCTAGTCAGCGCCTGGAGAAACTGAGGCAGGGGGGTAGAGGGGAAGAGGAAATGGGAACGGGACATCAGTGCTGGCTAAACAGAGCTGGCTTAGGATAAAAATAACCCCAGCTGCCAGGCTTTGTTTTGTGTTATGGAGATTGCTGTAACTGAAGCCAAAATCTGATTTCCATTCCCTCCAGAGCTGGGCTGCAGTGGACCTGGCCCCCTCCTTTATTAGTGGGTAATCACATTGGGTCGGAGCGGAGCAGCCGTGCTCTGGTAAGCCCAGATTCGCAGCTCTGCTTTGTTTTGGAGCATATCTCCTTTCATCTTGAGTGGAGATGGGCACAGTAATAGAATATACTTTCTATTAGCCTTCATCCACATCTGCAAATAACTTTATTTCAGCCTCAGCTCTGCCCTTTCTCTATTTGCTGGTGATGGACATTCATATAATTAAGCCGAGCAGCCGGCACGCTGCTGGAAAGCCAACAGCAGCTCGGCACCATGTTAGACCTGCGCTGGGTTCAGCAGCTGACAGCAGGAGCTGCCATCGCCTCGCCAAGGAGGAGACAAACCACCAGCTCCAGATGATGCCAGTCAGGACCAGGCTTCAGCTCCAGAGGCTGTGAGGCTCCCTGAGGGGCTTAGCTGCTGCTGCCTGCTCAGGACCCAGCTCTGAGCCCCTAAATAAGTGGGGAGGAGCCTCCTCCAGCTCACCATGGCTCTAAGGGGCTGTGCTACTGGGGCACCTTGTTAACTGCTAACTGCTCAGCTCCCACCCTGCTCACTTAAAACCTTTTTGGGTCCAAAGTGCTGACTCGTGGAACGCCGGTGGCAGACCATGGATCCTGAAGTCCTTGCTGCTGGAGGTATTTAATTGGCCTTTGGTTCATCCCCATCAGGCCTATCCCCTGGGGAGCAGCAGCATTGATCCTGCTGTCGTTCGCCTACGCGATTGGCACTCGCACCTCCCAGCTCGTTTGGGATGATTTAGTTGAGACGTGTTCATCACAAACCAGCCTCTGCCCTGCTGCTCTGAGGGCCTGGGAGCTGCAGAGCCAGGGGATCCCAGGGCATGGAGGTACCCCAGGAGGGGCTCAGCATCTCCTGCCTGGGCTATCAAGAGCACAGAGAAAAGCAAACTGCTGTCATCAGAAGCTCGGTGTGAACCTGTGGGGCTCAGGAGTGATGGGAACGATGCTTCAGCAGGTGTGGAGGGAGGTGTGAATGTGGTGGCTGGTACTGGGTGCCATGGGCAGGGGAGGATGAACGATGCCAGGGCCTGGCAGCAGAGGGGAGGCCTTGGCAGTGTTCTATGCCCCAATCTTCATTAATGGCTGACCAAGGTAGATTGAATGTCTGGCCAAAACAGAGCCAGCCAAGCTGGTCAGGCACCTGCTACCACTGCTGCTGTGACTCTGTGTGTGTTCGCCGTCCTGGGGAACTGGGTCTGACAGGACACTTTCTCAGTGTCCAGGCTGCCAAGGGGAGCCCTGGGAATCCTCAGGCAGCAGCATGGGCAGTGCCTACCTGCCTCTTCGTCATGAAGGGCAAAGCCCTTTCCTCCAGCCACTTTTTGAGATGCTCTTCATCCTCTGCACCCGGTCAGTGCCAGGTGAACCAGTGTGGGAGGATGGGGCAGGTAGTGCCACTGGGTCTCCTGCACACGACTGGATCAGGAGCAGCAAAGGTTCCTTACTCAGCTCAAAATCCTCTAGAAATACCCTCCCCAGAAAAAAAAAATCAAAGCACTGTGGAAAAATGCCTGAGGCAGTAACTTCATTGGCAAACTAAAGCATCTAGCTGCGAATTTCTGAGACCCAGCAAATTGTAATGCAATTTCCTATGCAAAAGGAGTTTATCTCTATCTAAATATTATTCTGCATCATTACTCATTGTAGGGAAGCCATTGCTCTCCTAGGTTAACTGATTGAACTTTGGAAATAAAGCTGCAAGCTCATTGTGCAAGGCGGGAGCTTGACTTTTATTGCTCCTAAATTGTAGTGATAGTGTTAGATGGGAGTAAGTGTACAGAAAATGGCAAAGTTTGGTACCACTGTAGAATTAGGGAGATTAAAAGAGGCCTTTCTGCAGCCTAGGCCACCATGAAATTGGAGTCTGTCTGGTATGTAAAATGTGCAGTACAAATAGCTTGACAATTAATGACAGAGGAAGAGCCAGGATGGGTTTAAGGCTCAGGCTGCCCCTGGTTTCTGGAGGCTGGAGTGGCAGCGGGGGAAATGTGTTATTAGATCACTGCAGGCTTTCCACTGGAGCCTCTGCTGGTGAGGTTATGCCGAAGAATTTATTGTTACCCTGGTCTGCAAGGCCCTGGCCCTGGGATGTGGCTGTCTCTGTGGGACATCTGTCATGTCTCCAGCACCACCCACTTCATTTGGGACCTGAGCAGTGGCTCCTCAGCAATTGCTGGTGGCAGGTGATGGTGGAGAGGCATTTTCTCTTTGTCAGAACCTTTAAGGAGCCCATTTATTAATGTTTGAGTTCAAAGGTGCTGACTACAGTGGGGTGCTGTGTTTAGAGCAGGGAATTCTGGCAGCCAAGGTCCCTGCAGGGCACCACAATGGATGCCAGTCTGCTGCCCAGGTCAAGGTCCTGTCTGCAGGTAACCTGGTGAGGTGCTTGCAGCATGGCTCTGCCAGTGCTCCCTATTAACCTCTGCTAATGCTCACAGCATGTCACAGGCAGGGGAGAGAGCCTGGAGCTCTTCACTGTGCCCAGAGGATGAGCACTGGGGATGCTGGCATGGGGAGAGACTGGGGTGCTCTGCAGAGGTGGGAGTTCCAACCTATGGCTCTGTCCTCATCCCTGTGGTACCACTAAGGCTGGCTGCCCAGCACTAGCAGCTCAGCACAGAAGTCCTGGAGCTCCTGCCATGGGGGTCTCTGCTGCAGACCTCCCCCTTTATCTGTGGTGCAGGCCTCCAGGAGGAGCCTGGGCACTGCACAACTGACTGGCAAACTTGCACAACCCAGGTGGCCCTTAGGGTTTCAGTGCAGAGGAAGCAGACTGAAATGCCATAGGCTGTTTGCTGTGCCCTTGGGATACAGACGGAGGAGTTCTGGTTGTGGTGGTGCTGAACTGGTGCTGTATAGTCAGTTGCATGTCTAACTCAGCTTTTCTCCTGGAGCACCTACTTGCACTCTCTGGAGCAGTCATTTTGTGTGGTGATGCCTCTGCCTAAATGTACAGAGCAGAACGTGCAGCTCCTTCTTCATTAAGGGGATTTATATCCTTGGTGTTCCTCACTGGGTGACTTAGTGCTGTAATGAAGAACATGAGCACTGCCTTAATTAAAATGCAGCCCCCTACACTAATATGTATGTGGCCGCTGAAAATGCAGGTTGACTGAAAACAGTGAGCTTAAAGGTTTGTGGCAGGCTTAACTGGTGGTGTGTGACACAGGACGTGATTTGAGATGAGGTGCCCAGCCCTGCAACCATGCCAGCCTGTGCTCAGCCTGGCAGGGACGGGATCACAGCCAACTCCACAGCCCCTCACCTGGCAGGCAGCAGCTGGGTCACTGTCCTGTCCCTGCTGGGCAACGGGATGGTCCCACGGGTGTCTGCTGCACATAGGGTTGTGCTGGAAGGAGGAGGAGGAGGAGGTTGTGCAGCACCTGAGGGTACTTGTGCCTTCGGGTGGGCAGCACATGGGTAATGTGGGCACCTGCTGACGGGATGTGGCATGCCCTGCGCTCGCTGCCGCGCTGTCCTGTTTCAGCAGGGAGGTGCGGAGCAGCCTAACGAACCGGAGAATTCGCTCCCTGCTGTTACTTAAAAGCCTACCTTGTAAATGCAAACGTTGCTCGCTCCTTTTCGGAGGTGGGCACTGGCACCGCTGCTGGCACTGTTATCAGTTCTGAGGGTATTTTGCATTCACAGATTTGCAGTTCCCAGGCCCATGAATATTCAGACTCCTGCTCGCCCTTTCTGTCTGTGCTCTGCACCTCTCTTCTCCTTCACTCCTTTCTTTTTTTTTTCTTTTCCAGCCGATTCAATTAGTTCTATTTGCTGCTTTAGCAATAAAACAATTCCCTCTGTGGCATTAAAATGAGTTTCTTTCATTATTTCATTTGGCTTCTTGTTGTGCATTGGAGGAAGGGAAGGGAGGCTGTCTTGCCTGCCTGCCCCTTGGCAGCGGCGGCTGCAGCGAGGAGGACAGGGGATGTTCTTGGGGCAGCATTAAGCATTAATGAAGGGCACTTGGTAGCGCAGAGGGGCGGGATCAGCCTCGGCAGAGCTACTCTGGCAGCAGCGGTGCCATCTGACCTATCCCAGGGACTTTCAGGAGGACTTTGGCACTCGAGTTGCGGCAGCCCAAACAGGCTGAGAGAGCTGGGTCTGCTGGGTACCATAGCTGTGGGCAATGACGTGCAGAGACTGAGCCCATCTTGAGGCACAAGTTCCTGTGAGCTGAAACAATTAGAGCCCAGCAGATCAGTTCTTGGCAGTGGGTAGAGTGGGGCAGCGGGGGCTTGTGCTAGTCGAGGGTCCAAGACCTGTTTTCTCCTGAAGCAGAGCCCAGTGTGGCACAGGGAAAGTGCTCAAGCCTCATGAGAGCCAGAATAACAGTGATTATGTGTGCAAGGTACACAAATAATTACGTGTAATGCCAGGACTCCCTCGTCAGTCTGCTCTTGGAGTGCCCTTTCGGGGGGCTGAGATGGCGTCAGGTAGCAGTGGAGTACTAACAGACCCATAAATCATTCCTGTTTCACACTGTGCTCAACACAAATCATATTAGGTACTACACTGAAGAGCAACTAAGTAGAGAAAAGAGAAAAGGCGAGCAGAGAGAGGAAACTAGATTTAAATCTAATTGCTTTTCCGTGGCGAGTGTCTCGCTGCTGTTGGCTGGGACACGGTGGCATGCTCAGGGAGGGGGCTGGGGGTGTTCCTCCTTCACACCCCACACCTCCCCCATCCAGTGAGCAGCCAGTGTGGGTGTTAAAGGTGGGTGAGAGCAGCAGTGCCTTTGTGTAGGCAGCACTGGTTCTTTTAAATTACTTTTCCTCCCCTCTCTGTGACTAGGGAAGGGTAAAACTGTTGCACTGGTTCCAATTCCTTTTTCATTATGAGATTAAATCTAGAACCAAATGAGAATTTCCAGGCTGGCAGAGCAGCCGCGACCCCCTGGGGTCTGACAGGCTCCTGGCTTCTTGGAGAAGGAGGTTGGTGTTATTTTTCTCCCCATAGAAGGGCCAAGCCCCTCTGCAGATGCTGCTGCATCTCAAAATTACGTGAAACCATGGGATGGGACAGGATGGGATCACAGAATGTCAGGGGCTGGACGGGACCTCAAAAGTTCATCCAGTCCAACCCCTCTGCCAGAGCAGGATCACCTAGACCAGATCACACAGGAATGTGTCCAGGTGGGTTTTGAATATCTCCATAGAGGGATACTCCACAGCCCCCCTGGGCAGCCTATTCCAGTGTTTTGTCACCCTCACAGTACAAAAATTCCTCCTGTGAAACTCCCTATGCTTCAGCTTCCACCCTCTGCCCCTTGTCCTGTCATCAGGCAGCACCGAGAAGAGCCTGGCTTCATCCAGGGGTGGGATCATAGAATCAACCAAGTTGGAAGAGACCTCCAAGATCATCCAATCCAACCAATTTAGACCCTGTGTGGGCCTATGCTGGCAGCAGCCTCCCTGATTGTGGGTTTCAAGCCTGGTTTTCAATGACTTCACTGAAATTCCTGGGTGCTGATTAGAAATAAAAGGCCAGTGTGACTCCCACCAAGGGGATAAAGATCTTCAGGAGCAGGCTCATCCCTCTGCAAGAGTACAGGCAGGAGCATGGGATGGGAATGGATGGGATGGGATGGGTGGCTGCTGGGCATGTCCTGAGGAAACTATTCAGCAGTCATTAGCAGTGAGCAAAGGAGCTTAACAGGGAAATATGTCTATTTAGGATGGAGAACCGTTCTAATAGGAAGAAAAATTAGAGTGTACAGCAGGGTAAGTAGGACTGCAAAGTTAAGTAATTAATCACACCGGTGGTAACTCGGAAAGGAAATAAATGTGATAAAAGGATTTGTCTGAGCAGATTACAGGCAAATTAGGAAAAAAAAAAAAAAAAGAGGGGTCATCACAGACCTGGGAATTGTGCTCTGCAGAAATCTTCAATCATCCTCACAATCAATTCTGCATTTCCTTAATGGGGGAGCGAGCCGCGGTCTGCTCCGCGCTGCCTGAGATGAAGCGCCAGCTGCACACCCTCGTTAGATGGAATATTGAGTGTTCATCTCTCAACAATACATTGGGAGATGGTTTATTTCCTTAGCAGGTCTCTGGCAATGCATTTAAGTGCTGTAAGCTAAAGGGTGAAACACAGCCCAGCACCGCCTGCGGCCAGGCTGTGTCGGGCACCCCCGTTACTGTGGCGTTTTCCTCCTAAACTGATTGTTTGTTTCTGGAGACAATTACACTGACTTTATTACCCAATGTATGCTTTCTGCAGCAAACAGGCTGCTTTATGGGTTTCCCTAGTAAAATACCAAGTGGCTGAGCTCACTGATACCATTCCGTTGTGTCGTGTTCCCTGACCTTTAAGGAACTCGCAATCCATAATAAGGGGTTCTACAGCAGAGCTGCTGCTAAAAGCTTTGGCTTCTGGGAAATGGACTCTGCAAATAAGTGGAACCCAGGTATGAAAGGAGTAACCAGGCACTGTAACCCCTTGGCTGCCAGGCTGGCTTTGTGATCCCTGCAGTGAGCTGCTGGCAGGATGGGTCTGCATGGGAAGGCTGGAGAGAGGGGCGTGGCTCAGGGTGTCCTCTTGTCCCTCACCCTGGAGGCAAAGGGATATGGAGGAGATGCAGTCTTGGTGGTGGATTGGCTGCTTTGAACAGGCAGCTTTCACACTGTTCCCCGTGCCCTTGCCCACTGCACCCAGTGCTTGGCAGTGGCACAGTGCAGGCTGTGCACTACTGCAGCCCTGCTCGGTGTCACGGAAGTGATTAATGCTGGGCTCATCCCCACCGCCCACCGCTCCTGGCTGCTCCCTCTACCTCAGGTCTGCTGCAGGCAGAGGCACCAGCAAGTTCTGCTGTGGACAGGGCAGCCTGCATGTGTCCCCTCACCCAGCTGGTGGCATGAGCTCTGGGCTGCCACTGGAGAGCATGGGCCTGCCCTCCTGATCCAGCTCAGCCCCTGTTCCTCCCTGCTTTCCTTTTCGTCTGCTGGGACCCTGTGCAGTGCTGCAGCTCACTGACCCCATGGCATGGTGGAAGCTTAGGAGCTACCTCATCATGTGCCCACAGCATCTCTTAGCCCAGGGTGTCCTTCTCCCATCTGGAATTTAAGCAGAAGGTGCTTAGCAGAGGTCTGCAATACTTGATCTTGGCCAAGGCTGGAGTGACTCTGACTTGCAGATCAGGCAGCACAATCTCCTCAGGGAGGGATCTGTCATCCACTAGCTCATGCTGCTGATCTCTGCATCTCTCTCAGTGTGACCAGGAGGTGCTTAGGCCTGCACAGGACACAAGACTGCTGGGGAGACTTTGGGGAGTCCCAGCATGACAGGGCCATTGGCTCCCTGGGACTGGAGGGGTCTCTGTGCAGTGTTGTATTGTCTCTGCCTGGCAGACAGCTGCTGGGTCTTCATCCCATGCTCGACTCAGATACAATTCCAGCCACTTGTCGCTGTCTGACTGTTCTTATTGCTTCTGTCCCATGTCCCTCCACGGCTCTCATGCTTCTGAAGGCACTTGAGTGGTTTTGTGTGGCTGCATGAAAGGTGGGGGATTCTCTGGACTCTGTTGGATGCAGGGAACTGGCAAGAGTCAGGGAACTTGAGCAAGGGAAGAACCACTTCAGAAGTTTGTAATGATTGCTTTCTCAGCAGCTAGAGGACAGGCTGTGCCTAGCTCTAGGTGCTGGCTTTTTCAGAAAGTTTCTCAGCTCGTTGTACGGACTTTTGGCAGAGATCTTTATGAAGCAACTTTTCCACCGAGGAGCAGGAGATCAGAGAGCTGTTCCCTTCAGCACTCGAGTGTGCGTGAACTTGCCAGGGTAGCGTTTGAGGCTCTGCTAACCTCCTTAAAGGTCACCTTTTGATCCCATCAAATACCCATTTTACCTGGAGATAAGATTTAAAAATGAAAGACGAAAGAGAAAGAGCTTAAGAAATCAGGAGAACCTGGGAGCTGGCTGCGCACGCCCAGCTCACGGCAGGGAAGAGATGAAAGCAGACGCTTGGCGCAGCTGGAGAATGGCTGAGCAGGATGGGGATGGAGTGGGAACAGAGCAGCCAGGGTCTCTGGGGCTGTGGGGCAGCCCTCTGGCACAGCTGAGCAGGCAGCACTGGGCACCCTGTGCCACCGGTGCTGCCCTGCGCCACCGGTGCTGCCCTGCCAGAGCCACTGCGGCTGCTGAAGAGGCTATGGCAAAGGAGCCGGTGGCAGGCCAAGGTTGCGGCTGAGGTCAATAAATAATACATGGCAATTAATCTTGGAAGCCCGCTCCTGCGAGGAGAGAGGCGAGGACACTGCGGATCCCAGCCGGGCTGCCAGGCGCAGGCTTTGGCTCCGTGTCAGCCCCGGAGAGTCAATGAAAGATAAACCTCTGCCAGGGTGCTGCGAGCCGGCCGTGAGTCGCTTGGCATGACTGGCATGCTCCCAGCGCCAGCGGTGGGTGCTGTCGGTGCCCTCCCCGGTGTAGGGCTTACCTGTGTGCCCACCCGTGGGAGCCCGCAGCCTCGCTGCGTGCCTGCCATGAGCCCTCCGTGCCAGCTGCTTCGGCAGTTGTTTGCCTTTTGCTCTCAATTCCCATCTGAGATGTCTCCGACCGTGTGAGCGTCTCCTTGAGACCGCAGCCTTCCAGCAGGTGGTAACGCTCACAGCTCTCTTTTTTCTTTTCAATCTCTAGTAAGGATTTACAAAGGAAACCTTGACTTTTAGATTGATTTTTAAATAAGCATATATTTAGCTGTTAGTGCTCGGAGTACATATTGGATTATATTCTTCTGCAAACAGAATATTCTAATTGATCTCCCTAATAAATAATGAAAGCCGAGCCCTGCTACATAGAATTCAAGGTTACGCCGCGATTGTGCCGGCACCGCCGGGGAGGATTTTTAATGCCTAAAAGAAAACAAAAAAATTACTTCTTTAAAAAAAAAAAAGATAAAAAAAACCAAACCGAAAACCAACATGGTAGGGGAGGAGGGGGAAAGGAAGACTGAATGCTGACTTTTCCTCTAGATTTTCCTTTTGTTATTTTCTCAGATGTAATTAGCGAGTGTCACAGTTTGAGACTCTCACATACATGTAAAGCTGAACTTGAAAGCCTTTTTCCTTCTCCCCACCTCTTGGGAGTGTGGGCGTGGGGTGTGACAGGGCCAGACCCCTGTTGCTGGGTACCAGTAAGGATGGCAGGTCTGCAGAAGTCACCAGGAGGAGGCTGCTGCCTGCCGCTGGAACCTGAGATCGGCAGGAGGATCGCTTCTAACGTTCAGTCTCCTACCAATCGGCACCTTGATGATCTCTTGGCTCTGGCACCAGCAGCTTCAAGGAGCCTTTGCCCTGGGGTGGGCATAGATGCTGGCATGCCCCGTGGACACAGAGCTATGGGGATTGAGGGCTGTCGCCAAGGGCTGGCACTGCACCAGGAACCCACACATAGCTCAATGCTCTGGCCCGGGGACCAGCCAGGCTCTGCTCCAGCCCCAGGGACCAGCCAGAGCTCTCCATGGGAACGTGAGGACTGTGGCCATCCCCATGTGCTCCCACACTTTGCCATAGCCTGGGGTTCAGGCAGCTGGTGCTGTGTGAGACATACAGCCTGGGTAGCTCTGCCATTCATGCCAGGACACCATGGCCAAGGGACAGCTTTTGGATAGCTCTGGCACTGGTGTGGAGCAGCCTGTCTTTTTCAGCCAGGGTCCTGCTGCAGATGTGTCCTGGCAAGCCTCAAGACCACAGGTAGTGCTGGGTCACTAGAGATGGGCAGATGGGCAGTGCCAGCAGGGCCATGCGGAGCTCAGCAGTTCGGGAGCTGGGTTATTGCCGTTTGCAAACGTGGTGCAGATTCTCAGCTCTTAGAGCAGGAATTAATCACTCGGTGACACTGCAATTACCATGCAGGATAGGGCATTTATTTGGCATTTAACTTGTAATTAGGGGAAATAACTATTTCTTCCCTGCACGAAGAAAGTGCAAACTGCAAATGGCCAGGTCTGACCCGGTGAGTTTGTGCAGTTCAGCCGCAGTGGCTTTGCCACAGGGCACAGAGGTTTTTTTGTCCAGCTAAGGTGAAGCCTGCCATTAGAGCTGACATTTGTAGCAGGCATCCCCGCTCCATGCAGAAGCCTCCCACACTCTGGAGTGATGGAGCAGTGGAGATGGGTGGTCATTGTACCCTGCCTGGTATCCTGCCTGTGCCAGTGCCCATAGGGCACAGGGCAGGGCATCCCTGTGTTTATAAGGAATCACTCCCTAAAATATTTGGCATTGGGATCAGACCTTAGCCCAGGGATTAAGACAGAGGTCTTAATGTGCCAGTGCCAGGCTGTGTGCAGCTGTGTGCCTTTGAGAGTTCTGTGAGTCTATGGCTCTGTGATGCCAGGAACAGGGCAGCTGTCCCAGCCTGCCAGCTGGGCAGGGCTGGAGGGGTGCTGTGATGCAGAAGGCTACATCCATTTCCAAACATCAAAACTCCTAATTTCTGAACAAAATCCCACGAACCTAGTGGCTGGGACATGCTGTTCTGCTCCCACTGGGCACAGGGCAGCAGACTGGAGCGGCACCGATTTGCTGCTGTGCCTCTTGCTGCCACCCTGCTGCCCGTTGCAAGGAGCCAGTCTTCTGTAGGGTTGAGAGCAGTACTCAGGGCTGAGCCAGCGCAGCTTTGCCAGGCAAGAGGAGACACTGCCATCGTCCTTTCCTGCTGGCAGCCACTGTCCCCACCAGCTGGAGTGACAACACGATCAGCCAGCAAAGGCAGCATGAAATAAAGAGCTGCTGGCACCTCACGGGAAACTCATTTAAAAACATTTTATGTAGGTGCATGTCTGTGAATTTCTCTGCTTCTCTGCCCCAGAGAACATGGCCTGGAGCGTAGGTGCCTGGCTGGATGGAGCCTCCTGACTGAGGAGAGGACAGGGGTGCAGAGCCAAGTGGACAGAGCATCTGGCACCAGTGTGCTGTCTTCTGCCTTGGCAAGGCTGCATCATGCCCTGCACCGGGGTTTTTGCAGGGTGTTTGGAGCAGTCTGGTGTGGAGCTGCAGGGCCCCCATGGGCTACCCAGAGTGGGCAGGAGCAAGGGTTGGGACACAGGAGGGTGTCAGGAGAGGACAGAGGGATGGATGCAGGAAGGACAAGAAGCTGCAGCTGGTGGCTATTTATCAACAAAACTGCTCCTGGTGGTTTGGCCTTACTTTTGTTCTGGGAAGTCCTGATGAACATGGGTGGGTGTGTGTAGGGAGCTGGGGTGGGCAAAGAGGAGTCCTGCGAGTGGGAGCTTCTGGACTGTAATCACAGCTGGAAGGGGAGACTCACTGCTGTGAAACCTCCCAGGCAGTGGGCACTGCCTCGCCGTGGCACCTGCAGCTGCTGCTCCCTCTCCGTGGGTCTGGTTGTACCTGCCCTGCAGGCATGTTGTAGAGTTGGAGTTAATTAGTGCTTATAAAGCCCCTGCATCCTCAGAGGGGAGCAGAGCATCTGAGCTGCTGTGATCATTTCCTAGGCAATGCAATTAGTTTAATTCTGGAGAGTTCCCAGGCAGGCAGCCCTGTCCCCAGCCACCACGCTGTCCCTATCACTGCCAGCTCACACTGTCTGCCAGGGAGGAGACAGCAACACTCTGCCCCTGCTCCCTGTGAACACCTCTGCCCCCCAGGCCCATTTCTCGTTCTTGAATCATTCCCAGTTGTCACCCATTTGTGCCATTACTGCCCTGATGTCATCATGACCTGTGGCTCTGTTCACAGCAGCCACCAGTGATATCATGAACAGAAGAATAAAAGTCATCCCATTTATCCTCAGCTGTTTGCCTCCATGTGAGCTCTGGAGATGCCAATCCCTCCCCTCCAGCTGCAGAGTGGTCTGGAGGACCCCACATGGCTGAGCTGCTGGAAGCCCAGAAAAAGAATGTGAATCCAAAGGAGCCTCTCCTCTGGTTACAGTCACCTTTTTCCATGCTGCTTCTGGCCAGTGGCTGTGTGGGACAGACTCTGTCTTGGGCTAGCTCCAGGCTCTTTGCAGGAGTGGACTGCTCCTGTGTCCTAAAGACTGGGCAGAGTCAGTGTACTGGACACGAGAGACAGGTCCTTCCTCATAGCCACTCTGGCACCACTTGGAGCCTAGGACAGGCTGTAGGACTGTCCTGTGTGGGTCACAGCTTTTGCCAGAAGACCTGAGATGGATGAGGGTGCAGAGCAGACTGTTGAGAGGCTGGCAGCTCATATGCCTTGCCAGGTGCCAGTACAACAGAGAGCAGGGTGGGCATGGCTGGGGACGGAGCAGCCTCACAGCAGTGCAGACATATCTGCAGGATGAGGTGGGAACGTCCAGTCGGGGGAGCTGTGTTTATGCACATAGCTAGGTACATGCATGTGTGTGTTGGACAGGTTGGGAACCTGAGGGCCATCTACCCAGCTTTAGGAGAAGCTAAAAGCCATGCCTGGCATAAGCTGAGGTTGTGGGCCGTGAGTGCCCACAGCCCATTGATTCCTTTCCCACAGCCCATGGTTTGCTCAGTGCCAGCTTCAGTTCTCCGATAGCTGCCTCTTGTGCAGCTGGGGTGACCCTGGGACCAGCACACTACCCAGAGCAGTGTGTCCAGCATCACGGGGACATCTCAAATCCATGGCAACCCCCAGACCCTTCCAGCTCAGCCTGGAATAAGGAGAGTGCTCACTTCTCTCCAGGCTGCCCAGGGAAGGATGCCCATCCTCTGTTTTCCTCCCAGGACATGCAAACTGAGGACTGTCATCTTTCCCTCTGCCGCAGATGAAGACGTCAGGGAGCTTGACTGGCTGTTAAGAGATCTGCCATTACCTTTTTCCTCCTCCAATTCTTGAAATCATTTCATAGGGATCCAATTTTCTCTTTCATATTCACTCCTGCAAACAGGTTTGCGAAACCCTTTGTTAGTGGAAATGGTCTCTGAAATGTGCTGCTGTATTTCTTTTTGCTATTCTAATTAGCCTTTTAACTCGGTGCTGCTTGTATTTATAGCTGGCTAATCCTCCCTTTCCAGTCCTCCTCCTCCGGAGCATTTCCACCCTGCACAAGCCGTTTGCTCTTTCCTGTTTTCTGTTTCCCAGCTCCTTTGCTGTTGCTGTTGAAACGCTCCAGCTCTTGACTGAGCTTCCTGATCAGACACAGGGTCTCCTTTGTGGCAGCACCTTTCCCTGAGCCAGAATGGGCTCCGGGCTGGCAGAAGCCTTTGAGCAACTGCCTCATTTCTCTCCTTCAAGATTATTTCCAGACTGCCAGTTTTAGCTGCTGGACTTCTGCAAAGGTGGGCAGCCCAGGAAGGTGGCAAAGGTAGTCCCGACACACTCACACCGATGGGAGCCTCCTGCACATCTTTGGTCGTCTCACGTCCTGACCTTCTCAGCCACCACCATCCAGAGCAACATCTTGCTCTGATCATCTCAGCTTCTTCTCCTCGGAACAGCTTCGGCGTCCGTGCAGAGGGAGCAGCGTGACCAGATTTGTGTCCCCATCCATCATCCTAATTAATCGGAGTTTGGAGTGGGTTTTTACTTTTTGATGCTTTTATGTACTTAGGAGCTGGGATGAGTTGCTTTGCTGTAGTTCCTGGGTAAGCCCCATAGCTTAGTGAGTTGTGGTCTCCCTGGGCGGGGGGTGTAAGCATGCACTTATCCCCCAAAGCCGGTGGGAGAGTACCCTGTAAGAACCCTTTTTGCAGCGCGCCTTGACTTAGGAACAATTCCCCTGCTAATGCTTTGCTCTGCATTTACAAAGCTTAAGATAACTCAGAGCTCTTCTGGAGCAGTGCCAAATGGGAGCATAAAATATCAAAATGTCTTGCATGGTGCAAAGCTTTATCTGCAGGCTGGAGATGTCAGGCTTCCCCTTTATGGGCCCTCCTGCCAGAGCTTTTCATAGCATGGTTTTCAAAGAGCAAATGTGCAGGAGATCTGCTGGCTTAGCACAATCCCAAATGCAGATCAGGCTTAGGGCCCTCGCTCCAGGTAGGAAGATTCCAGTGACAGTTAAATGTGCTGGGTTGTGCAAATCTCTGGCTGTGGCAAGGAGAAGGGGAGCGCAGACAGATGGTCTGGCACAGAGCTCACGCTGGGAGCCTGCAAAGCACAGATCCCAAAAGACGTCTGGATTGTCTGGTGGCAGAGTCCCTTAAAGATGTGACAGTGAGGAGTCCTGACTCCCAGTCACCACAGTCTGGGTCCCACCACCACAGGTCACTGTTTTCACAAGTCATTAAGCACATCATCTCCCTCCGAGGTGGATTCCAGCTGTCTCAATAAATGGTGACCACACAAGCACAACTAATACTGCTGAGCCAAAGAGCATCCCCTGGGCAAAGGGGTGAGGTGGTGAGGGCAGTGAGCATGATGCAGCATTGGGTGTGAAGGGATGATGGGAGCGTGTGAGCTGGGCACTGCAGCACCCAAAATCTCTGCATGGAGGATGTCAATGTTGGGGAACACCAGGGGAATGTGCTCCTCTGCCGTGAAGGGCTGAAGGAACAAGCCCATCTCAGCATGGCAGGCTCAGCAGGGAGGGGAGAGTTGCTGGGGAAGGAGACAGACAGGGAAGGGGAGGATGTTTAAATACAAGGCAGTGCTGAGTGCAGGGTGAGGAAGTTGTGCTTGTCAGGGACTCTGAGGAGAAGCAGGGGAAACCAGGGCTTTCTTCCTAATAGCACATTTTAGATGTGCAGATCTGTTAGCTGTGAGTTATTTGCTCCACATAAAGTATTGGTCCTTGTCAAGATCGATCTTCCCCAGGCATAAACTGCATCTTTGGATGCCTTGTTTCTTTATTCAATCTGTCTGCTCCCAAAAATTCATCTCCATTTTATCATTTGCTCAATTCTCTTCGTGTTTGCATGGCATTTACGAGATAGCCCTGGCATTCATCCTCTGCCTTGGGCGTCTCAAAAGCCCCAGCTGAGGAAGGGCCTTGTGGTGTCACCGGCCGTGAGTCTTCCCACCAGCATCAGGATCCAAGCAGCAGGATCTAATGCTAGTAGATGCAGCATGGAGAAGCAGATGTAGGTGGGTGGCAGCTTCCAGGGACCCTCAGGTTTGTTCCAGGAGCAGTGCTGAGAGCCTCAAACACAGGCTCTGGCCAGAGACCGGCCCAGCCCAGCTCACTGGGACACAGTGACCTACCGTTTGCTTCTTGGCAGTCATGAGCCAACAACAAAGCACCAGAAGAGCCTGGAGAGCACAGGACTGTGCTGGCCTCCCTCCTGCTACAGCATGGCTGCTGCCTCAACCAAACCTTGGCAGACACCACCAGCAGCCTTGAGTTTCACTCACATTTACTGAGAAGCTCAGCAGGTCCAGAGATCTGCTCCAGGAGCCACAGTGTAAGTGGTCTGGGAGCCCACCCTGCCCAGCAGCCACCCTGCAGACACAGCCCCTGTGCAGAGACCCCTGCAGCATCTCTGCAAACCCCTATTACCTCAGAGTGCAGCCTCTTTTTAAGAGTTCTTTGCTCCCAGAAGGATGGAGGGTCCAGGGATCTCAGAGGAGGGATCAGCATGAAAAATAACTTTTTGTAATTTACTCCAGATCATGGCATAGGAAAAAATTCAAAAGGTAGGGAAGAAAGCCATCAGAGCATCTTGAGCTGCCAGGATTAGCCATGGCTGCCTTGGTGTTTCGTCGTTGCAGAAGTCTGCAGCTTCACCACCCCAGTGTGGGTGTAGTGCCCAAGCCTCCCTCATGCACCTCTGCAGCAGATCTGGCATCTTAGAGCCTTGTGTCTAGCTTTGGGGTGTCACACAGACCTGGCAGAGACAAGATAAACTCTCCCTGCCTCCCCTTTCTGGGCTCAGGCTGCTCCCAACCCTTCCCCAGCCTCCCCAGATTTGCCTTCCAACCCTTCCCCCAAACCGGCGTTCCCTCAGCTGGTGTTCCCTGCTCGCTGCCTCCCTTAGACCTCGCAGTAAAACTTTACACATCATTTATCATGAGATGTATTAACGGTACAAACAATCTCTTAGCTTCCTTTTATCTCAGCATGCCCACCATGTGGTCTGCTCATGACTGTTAGCAGCACAGATGACAGCCTAGGCAGTGAGAGGATGTTTTCTAATTTGCTTTCCTCACCCCATTATATTGGGGGGTGGGGTGGGCACAACCAGCCTAATCTGAGGGTAGACTGGGAGGAAGTTGATAGTATGCAAAGGGTTAAAGTTTTGTGTGTCATCATGCACAGACCAGGAAGATTTCTGTCCATTTCCCAGGCCAGTTGGTATTTTTTAAGCACCATAAATCTGTCTCCTTCCTGCTCAAGCCAGCAAGAAATCACTGCTGGCTGTGTCAGTCTCCAGTCAGTCTCTGGTCCTGATTTAAGCAAACCCATGCAACCAGTTGCTACTGTATGGGAATGCAAACGTGGACGCCTCATCTGCGATGCTGCTGCTGGTTCTGCAATCATTAATCTAATGAAACCCATAATAACTCTTGGGGATGTGGTTCTGGGTGAAATCTCAGCTCAACCAGAGACATGCTGCGCAGCCCGAGCACTCAGCAAGTGATTTGTCATCCGCAGGATGGAGGCACCTGTAATGAGCAGGACAACTCCTGGAAAAACTAAGTGCTGGTTCTTGCCAGGGAACAAGCCCCTTGCTGAAGAAGCTGAGTGTGCAGCACTGGACCTACAGATCCTGGGTGGCCCCTGGGGCCAGAACATCTGCAAGAGAACCTAAAAGTCCTGAAGAAAGCTGAGCAGGCACCCTGGAGCCCAGCTCAGCCCTGAGCTCAGCCCCCTGTGTCAGCATGCTTTCCCAGCAGGGAGAGGGGTCTGTATGGCCTCACATTGCTCCAGGGCAGGCTTAGGTTGACCATGAGGAATAATTCTGTCCTCAAAATGGTTGTCAAGGCCTGGGCCAGGCTGCCCAGAGCAATCCCCATCTCTGTAGGAGTTCAAAGCCGTGGAGATGTGGTGCTGAGGGATGTGGTTTAGTGGTGACCTGGCAGTACCAGATCAACGGTTGGACTTGATGATCTTAAAGGTCTCTTCCAGCCAAAGCCAAGACTCTGCTCTGGTAGTTCGTTTGTCAGTTTGTTTGTCAGAGGCCAAGGGAAGATGCAAGAGCTCATTTTGGCTCCACTGTGAAAGAGCAGCCAATGCAGAGACAGGAGGTTTTGGCTGCCAGGGATGGGGCTGTCATTAATTGCCCCATGAAAAGGTCTGCTTGGTGTCTGGGGACACCACACCTAGCTTCCCATAGTGGTGTCTTTCCACCAGAGATGTCCTGAGAGCAGTGGGGCCAGCAGTGGCCCAAGCTGCCAGTGTATACCCCCAAGGACAGAAAGCCAGAGCTGGGAGACTCTGCTCTGTTAAACGTTGCACCGTTTTGTCTTCTTTATGGCTGGAGCCTTTTACAAGAACATGCAGTTTTTGTCTGCACTCCAGCAAGAGGAAGAAGGATGCTTAGAAACCAGCCCAGAAATTGGCTGAGGCTCAGAGATGTGTGCCAGCCCCTTTGCTCTCCCAGAATCCGCAGCAGAGATGCCTGCGAGCGTTTCTTAACCGTTCTTTTTGCCACAGAAAAGCTGCTAAGTCAAAACCCAAACAGTTTGCAAACTCAAGTTGATTTTGATGAACCTTCAGATTGTAAAGTGTTTAGGGGGAAGGTTTCATTGGTAACAGGACATCTTCTTCCAGCTGCTCTAATGAACAAGTTTGAAAGTGACTCAGAATTTGAAGACTTAATTGATTTAAGACCTAGTATGGGAAAAAAAAAATCCCAGAACTAAGAGGGCTGGCACCTGGGAAAGCTGCATTTCTGTAGACCCCAAACAACACACTGAGAGGCCATACCATTTCCCAAGGTTTTGTCCTCTCATCCACAGGGTTTTCTGTTTCAAACTCTTCTCAGGAGATGTGAACCCTACTAGCTGCTCTGTGCACAGGACTTGCACCTGCCAGGTACCCACAGGAACTGGGCAGGCTGCAGGGTAGTGAGAGCAGGAGCCAATGTCAAGCCCTCTAGCCCTTTGTTTCCAGAAGTCTCATGCTCCCCAGCACTTCCCCAGCCAGGAATCTGCCTGTGGAGACCTCCCCAGATGCAAAGAGCATCCCTTCTCTGGAGAC
The DNA here is from genome assembly GCA_013400475.1 of Tricholaema leucomelas. Lineage (NCBI taxonomy): Eukaryota > Metazoa > Chordata > Aves > Piciformes > Lybiidae > Tricholaema lacrymosa > Tricholaema leucomelas. The sequence goes on along the minus strand of WAAF01004804.1, from coordinate 2,457,463 downwards.
TTTCAAGACCCAGCTGGATGTGTTCCTGTGAGACCTGCCCCAAGTGACCTTGCTTTGTCAGGGGGGGTTGCACTCAAAGATCTCCAGAGGTCCCTTCCAACACCTACCATTCTGTGATTGTGGGATTCTAACCTACACAGAGAGCAGCTCCTTCACTTTGTGCCCACCCCCTCTCCTCTGCTCAGGGCTGTGACTGGGTGAGTGATGGGTGCCAGCTTCTGAGAGCTCCCCAGAGACCTGACCAGCAGCTGCTGCCCCATTTTAGCTGCAGTGTCTCCAGAGAGGCCTCCTGGGATGGTGTTGGTTATCTGGCAGATTTTATACAGTTCCAAGGGGGCAGAGGGAGGGATCTTTATGACAGCATTTATGAAGAGCATGAAATTATCTGCATAGGCTGGAAAAATCAGAGAGGTTATATAAAGATGGGCACCATCCTTTGGCAAATGGGATGAATTGGCATTAGCCTGCAAGCAAAGAGGATCTGAAACGATTGTTGTCCTCTTTGTATCACTGCACAGCAGTTTAAAGACAAAAGCTATCTGGGAGGAGTTAAGATAAGTTGTAGGGGGAGCTGGACAAGCTAAGATGCACTGACTGCAACATGCTGAAATGAACCTGTGCCCTGGAAGTGCTTTTGCTTCACCTGGGTCTGGGCTGGCAAAGATACCCAGTGCAGGGAGGAGAAATCCTACCTGAGTGCTTCAGCCTGTGGTGCTTCCCAGCACCTGCCTGTGCCAGGCAGCACTGCTGCTTTGCATCCTCCTGACTGCAGCTGCCCTTTGGAACACCTTGTTCAGAAGTGCTGGCTGCACACCCTCAGCTTTCCTGGGTGAGTTGCATCCCTGCGCTTGTCCCAGAGCAGGCGCTGAGAGCCCCGCTCAGACAGCTGACAGCTTGCCTGCCCCTTGGGACATCTGCATTACACCTCTGTCACAGACCAGATGAGGTGTTTGCTCCTGGTGTCCCAGAGCCAAGACGCATGAGTGGGCATGCAGAGTCCTTTAGGGCTGTCCCCAGGCCCAAGGAGGAGGCCAAGACCCTCAGCTGTGGAGATCAACCCAGCAAAGGAGGGAGCTGCGGGTCCTATTCCAGCCCATGGCAGGGTGCAGTTAGGGCTTTTCCTGGCCCACAGCTGACTGCAGGAAGCTTAATGCAGTCCTCAAATCTGCTGGCCTCTGCCTGCTTCTGTAGTTTAAACATGGGTTTATTAGAAAGAATTAATTTAGCCTGCAGCAAAACAGCACAGGGAGAGCAGCAGAGCTATCTGCACTGGAGCCAGCATGGAAAGGGGATCTGGCAGCAGCATGAGAGGGGAGCCCACAAGTACAGGTCTCCCCTACTGCCCACTTCCCACAGCTCTCTGGCTGCTCCCCAGCCAACTCAGCAGAGCCTGTGGCTGGGTGTCATAGAATCATAGACAGTCACAGAATCACAGTCTGGTAGGGTTGGAAAGGACCTCAGGGGATCATTGAGTCCAATCCCTCTGCTAAAGTAGTCACCCACAGCAGCTTGCCCAGGATCACAGTGCCCGGCTGGGTGTGGAATCTCTTCAGAGAAGGAGACCCCTTGACCTCTCTGGACAGCCCATCACTGGGCTCCAGCACCTTACAAAAAGCATCCCTCTGGCTGTGCCACCACCTGCTCCCTAGTGGGTGTGAGTAGCCCCACCAGGGCCATGGGCTTTGCAGGCCAGGCACATGCTGGGATGATGCAGCACCCAGCATTTTCCTTTCTCCATGGGCCACGTGCAGGGAAGTGGTTGGGCAGCGTGGCTGGCCCCAGTGCCCCTGGCTACCATCACTGTGTGCAGGTGTAAGTGGCATTTTTGGACCATTCCTGGTAGGAGGAGGTTTCTGGCAGTCACTTTCCAGGCAGTTTCACACCACTCCAGCATTAGCAGAATGTTTGTCCCCACAAATGCCAGGACAGTTTCACTCTGTAGCACTGTCAGGTGTGATCACTGCCTTCAACAAGGGATGAGCAGCGACATAACCAAGAGTTAAAAGCAGACACCCTTCTGAAGCAGCAGAAAGGCAGCTGATAGGACACTAAAGGCTCCCTTGCCAAGGCAAAACCCTTGTGAGAGTGGTGATGGTTGCAGAGCCCTGTCAGCACTTTGTGTCCAGGGGCAGTGGGTGTGCCAGCTGTGGAGCACTGCTTAAAGCTGGAGCACTCTTCTTTGGAGAGCTTTCCTTGATGGAGCAAGGTGTTGGATTGATGGTGGCACTGGGCTGACATGGCCGTGGCAATGCCCAGTGGGGCTGAGGGTTGGCAATGGGTGCTTCTGGCTGACAAGCTGTGAGGCATCACTGTAACCCAGGCTGCAAGAGAGAAAAGCACAAACATGGGCTGTGGAGTCAGGGACAAGTGTTGACAAAGACTGGCATGGTTTAATGGCTCTCTTTAATGAACTACAGAATGCAGTGCTCAGGCTGGGCTGCAAGGGGCAAACAGTAAAGGCTGCATGGCCACCCCAGGCTGGGAACCTCCCCAGAGCCAGCTGGTTGCAGTGGCTTGTGGTCACAGCATTGATCTGGCATCCTAGAAGCTTGCCCCAGCTCTGGGAACCTCCTCACTAGCCAGCTGGTTGCAGTGGCTTGTGGTCACAGCATTCATCTGGCATTCTAGAGGCTTGCCCCAGCTCTGCCTCAGCTGGCATGTGCCTTGGCACCTGGCGTCTCCAGCACCTCACCAGGAGCCTCTGCCACCCTCTCCAGGGCAAGGAGCCAGAGGAAGGAGGCAGCCCTGCAGGTGTGATGCCTGTGGGATGTCGTGAGTGCCCACTCTGCGGGTAGCCCAGGGACTCATCCCGCTGCCAGCTGAGGGACGTCAGAGCTGTGCTGGGCTTGCTGGGACGCAGGCAGCACCCTGGGACCAACAGGAGCCGAAATTGGGCAGGACAGGCGCCGGGCAAGCGAGACTTTGAGGAGCTGCGTTTAATGATTCCCCGACGGCTCCGGGATCTTTGTGTGGTGCTGCTTTGTGAATGGCTGCACTCACAGCAGCTTGAGGGGACCGATAAGGCTCATGAATATGGACATTCTCAGAGGGTGGAAGGGGGTGTGCTGAGACCCAGGGGGGTTCTCCTGAAACGCTCAGCCCTTCATGCCCTGGCTTTGTTCAAGTGCCGTATGCTGAAGCAATAGGCAGCTCGGATCGGCAACAGCCCCGGGGCCACCACCCGCACGGGAACTGCCCGGAGCTCTTCCGACCTGGGCAGCCGGGGCAGCACTGGAGCAAGGACCGGGGGTGCCTGGGCTGGTTCCTTCTCCAAAGGAGAGGAGCAGGGGCTCCAGGAAGCTCTGGGGCGCTGTGTGAGGGCGAGGAGGCGTTGCCTGTGCCAAAGCTCCCCGTTTTCCGGCAGCCACCGTGGGACTGGGCTGCTCCATGCAGTCTGCGGAAGCAGGCACCCAGTGTTCGGCACACGGCGTCCCTGCTGGCAGCACAGCCCAGCACCACGCTGCTTGCCCAACGCGAGCGAAGAGGTTCTCCAGTTTCTTGGCACTGAATACTCCTTTCCTTGCTAATCTGCCTGCCAGATTGGAGCTCACTTTCCCCATTCTCCTCGCAAACAACTCTGTGCCCCCAGCCTGCCCAGGAAGCGGGCAGCAGCCGGAGCCTGAGGCTCACTACGGGGATGTGGAAACCTCAGTGAAGATACAGCCAGCAGGACGTGGTGCACCTTGCTGGAATCCCCTCTGCTGCTGGCCTGGCTTAGTGCTGTCCAGGTCCCTGACGATCCTCAAGCTTGGCTCCAAGAGCCTCCAGTGCTGTGGGACTTGGCATCCTGGAGAGGGTCCAGGGGAGGGCTACAAGGATGATTGGGGGACTGGAGCACTGCCTTGTGAGGAGAGGCTGAGGGACCTGGGGCTTTTTAGTCTGGAAAAGAGAAGACTGAGAGGAGATTTAATTAATGTTTATAAATATCTGAAGGCTGGGGGTCAGGAGGCAGGGGACAGGCTCTGCTCACTTGGTCTTTGTGATGGGACAAGGAGCAATGGATGTAAGCTGCAGCACAGAAGGTTCCACCTCAACATGAGGGGGAACTTCTTTGCTGTAGGGGTTACAGAGCGCTGGAACGGGCTCCCCAGAGAGGTTGTGGAATCTCCTTCTCTGGAGACTTTCAAGGCCTGTCTGGATGTGTTCCTCTGTGATCTGTGCTAGATTGTATGGTCCTGCTCTGGCAGGGGAGGTGGACTCAATGATCTCTTTGGGTCCCTTCCAACCGCTGACATCCTGTGGGCCTGTGATCCTAGCTCCCTGATGCCTTCAGTGCCATGGGGGTCAGCGTGTCAGCTTCCTGATCTCCCCAGTGCCGTGGGAATTGGCTTCCCAGCTTCCTGACCCCTTCAGTGCTGTGTGGCTCCGTGTCCCTCTGTGCTGCGGCGCCCTTAGCACTGAGCCGCAGGGAGCGTCTCTGTCCAGCAGAGATGCTGTCTGCGCTGGGAGGTGCCCCTGGCTGCTGCTCCAGGCTGCTCTGCATACATCCACTGGGTATCGATCGCACTAAAAATCTTTAAAGATTAACTTCTGGGAACAAATCTAACATCTTTATGGAGCGCCGGGAACAAACTGCTTTAGCATTCGGGTGGCTGCTCTGTTGCACAGGGACATCTGTTTACAGCAGGACGCGCGGAGCAAATGATCTGTCAGTGTTGGAGGGGACGTGTCCTACCAGCGGCTGCTGCCCGCTGATGGCAGGTGGAGGTAACCTTGCCATCCACTGCAGCTGCACCAGGGGCACTCCCAGACTGTGTCAGTGACACTTGTTACTGCACTGAGTGCCTGGCCTCTACTGTAACATCTTCTCTGTTCTTGACCTTCAGCATAATGACAGGCAGGGCAGAGCCTTATGCAGGCATTGGGGGAGCAGGCAGCAGCAGCTGACTGTCACAGAATCGCAGAACTGTTTTGCTTGGAAAAGACCTCTAAGATCATTAAGTCCAACCATCAACCTAAGATCACCATGACTGTCAAACCCACGTACCCAAGTGCCATGACCACACATTTCTTGAACAACTCCCAGGATGGAGACTCCACTACCTCCCTGGGCAGCCTGCTCCAATGCCTGGCCACTTTCAGGAAATCCAGTCTATGTCCCAACCCTTTGCATTCATTTCTCTGCCCCAGCTCTAGAGAGCTGGTTTGGGTTCCGTGGCTGCAGAGCACACTTGGAAGCAGCTGGGCTCAGGCTTTGCCACATCCAGGCACCATTGGGCAGGACAGCAACATCCCCATGTTAAAAGAGGAGTGCTGGGCACCATGTGTCATCCTGAGAAGTGCAGAAAGCTCATGGTGGTGGGCAGCAAAGAGACTTTGAACACACAGTCAGGGCTTGGGGAGGCCTAAGCAGGGAGGATGTGGGGTACTACTGCAAGGGGAGTTGAGCCCCAGCCAAAATCTGTGCATTCAGCAGTGGAGCTTACTGTTTCCAGGAGGTCACCACAGGCAAAGCAGTGCTCTTCCACTGTGCTCTTTCCACATTTCTGGAAAACCTGCTATAAAAGTAGAATTCATGACCTGGGGTAATTTCACTGCTTCACCTTGCAGTCCCTGCTCTCTCAAAGGCTGGCTGGAGCCCAGCATTGCTGCTGGCAGCTGCATGCAGGGGCAGGGCTGTGCTGTGGAGTTGCATGGTGCTCTGAGGAGCTGTCAGGCAGACATGTGTAGGACCAGCACTGTCCCACCACGCTCCTGTGAGCCTCTGTTCTCTGGCAAAGCTGCAGCTGCATCTCCTTCTTAGAACTGCAGTCACCCCTGGGGAGTCCACAAGTTGATGGAGTGTGCACAAGGACCAACGTGCTGCAGCACCTGACCTGTGGCAGGGTAGCAGGATGGGCATGGAGAGAACTGGGCAGCAAATGGTCTGGCAGAGCAGGGACACCCTGATCAGCACCTTTCTGCCTTGTCAGCTAAGCTGTGTGACTGTGCCTTGCCTGGAGCACTGAATCATCGTTAGAAATGGCTCAGTGACTGATGGGAGGAAAAGCAGCCTGGGTCATCCTGCTCATCTCATGAAGCAGCATTTGTGCATTCCCTCTGGGATAGCTGCCAGGGATCTCTGACCTGTGCCATGCTGTGGAGTTTCCCCTTTCCCTGGCATGGCAATTCTCTGATTAACCTGGTTTGCTGCCAGAAAAGTTTCTCCAATATTCAGTCTGTTTTCCTTATGCTAATGTCTTGCCATTACAGCACCCTGATTAATTACTCTGTTTATGCCTCTGGAATATTTGCAGGCTGTTGCCATTGATGCAGGAGCACTTAATAGAGGAGAAATGTCTGTAGATCTGTAATGGCTTAATGGAGTGCTGATAGACAGCAACCAGAATATTCACTGTTACCCTGGGGTTTGTAGGATCAATCAATGTCTTTGTGGTCTCCAAAAGATGTGGCTGTGCCCCAGCTTGTGACCACCTTGTGGTCAGCCTGAGCTAGCTGCAGCCTTCTGCCCAGCCTTGTAGCCTCTTCCACAGATGGTTGACCTTGCTGCCATTGCTTGGCCAAAGTGATATCTGTAAGGACTGATGCTATAGACTCCTTGTCCCAGGGAGCACAGATGCAAAAATGTGATCCAGAAAAGGGACAGGGCTTCTGTATGGCTTCACTGACTTCCACAGTGGGGTGAGAATTGGGAAGAAGCCCAACAGTGGGTGTGCAGAGGTCTGGATTCCTTGGTCCCTGTGCATACCTGCCTGTCAGTTCAGTCTGTGTCCCCAGCCCTGGCTCTATGGCACTCAAAATGCCTCTTCTGCAGATATGTAATGCTCTGTGTGCCCAAGCAGGGGCTGAAATCCAACCCATCTTGCACTTGCCAGGTCGTCCCATTTTATCTAGTGGCACTGCTGTAGCTGAGCTCCCCACACACCCCATGGCACCTGGCTGCTGTGAGGTCCATGTCACTTTGTGTCTCTGCCCAGGCATCTCCTTGGCAGAGGGAGCTCACAGAGCAGACACCAGCTCAGCCGATGCTTCCACAGTCTCAAACTGAAAAGGTCTTGTGACCCTACTGCAAGGTTCCTCTTCTTCTCAAGTGAAATAAAATGGATCTGGTAATGTTCAGCTTAATTTCTGCTTATCAAAGAAAAGAAAGCTTTTGTCAGGCATCAAAGCCTGGTTTTAGGACACAAAGCAAACTGCTTTGCTCTGAGGTGCTGAGAAACTGGGGGAAGAAAATCAGTTGTTTGAAACTGCCAACAAAACTGGTGACTGAAAACTGCACTCTGTGCTTAGCCCAACAGAAGAAACTCAAGAAATCACTTGTCTGCTGCAAGCCTAGCTGAGGTCTGGAGCTCCATCTGGGTCCGAAAGCCAAGGGCACCAAGAACACAGGCTCTGGTTTTCAGGGCCACAGGCTGAGCAGGTCTGCAGCTGGAGCTGGAGCTGCATTTTGCGAGGGCTGGCAGCCTCAGAAAGCCTTAGAAAGCACAGAGCAGGGGGAAGCAACTGCAAGGAAAACGTAAAGCAAACATGTGGCCTGCAATCCGGATGTGCAGTTTGTTTTAGAGCCTAATAACTCCAGATAATTGATAGTGGAGTGCAGTGTTTGCAACGCCTTGGATTACGAGCGTCTGTCGCTCACGAGAAGCTGTAACCTTGAGCTATGAGACATTATTGGCAGTATTTAACACAAATCTGTTTTCCATCATTGTCAAATCCCACTTCAATATGCACCACAGGAAGAAAGCCGAATACGAAATTGATTTCTTTAATGGGAAGTGTTCTTCAGGAGATACCAACCTGTGTGGAGATGCATTAATAGGATTACGATGGAGATGTTTTAGTTTGTTTGGTTTGGGGTCTTTTAATGGAGATTCCCTATCCTGCCACGCCTGCCACACGCTGCTTGGCTGTATGTGTTGCCAGGCAGCCCTGCTGTGAGGAGGATGGTTAACTCTGGACTTGGAGCCCATGAACTTTGGGCCATTCTTTTGGTGGATCTGCCAAGCCATCACTGCAAGGAACAGCCTGGGAAGTGGCAGCGTTCGCCGAGCACCAAAGAAGAGCTCACCACATGATGCTGACCAGGATACTGGGATGGGACCTGGGAGTACTTGGTGTGTCTCTTCTTCTTACATGGGGCTTGTTAAACTGCAGGCTGTAGGATGGCAGCCCTTGGGGAGAATGTGGAGAAGCATCTGTGGAGAAGCAGGAGAGGAACCACCACAGGCACAGAGCAGGACCAGACATGTGAGCAGGAGGCTGAGCACAGTCTGGGCCTGCTGTGGAGAGCAGAGCAGGAGGGTCACACCATGGGTCTGGTTCTCACTCTTGTCCTGATGGTTGCAGGTGCTAAATCCTGATCTACTGAGACACAGTGTGGGTTTGGGCACATGGGTGCTGTGCCCAAGGCAGCCTACAGCCAGGAGCAGTGCTGGCCATCACCCCATGGATGGTGGAGCTGGTGGCTGAGCATGGAGACAGCGTGTGCCAGGCAGGGAGGAGGAGTGTTTGCTTTGCCTGGAGCACAAGAGTGCTGTATGTGATAAGGTAATTACCTTCTTCAGTGTAAGCTAATTGACAGAGAGCTAATTAACTTTAGAAGTTGCTCTTTCCCTTCCCTGGGCAGGGCAAAAGCTCCTGGAGCTTTGTTCAGCGGCTCCTGCTGAGGTGGCCCAAGTGCTCCAGGAGCAGATCCAAGGGAGTCCTGAGCCAGGACTGCTGCTACCTCAGGAGGCTAGCAGGTGGAGTGAGGAGCTGTGGGGGCTACACCTCCACTGAGGGGCTCATGCTGTGCCCTGGAGCAGGCATTTTTCGTGGCAATGGCTGAGGCCAGGTGTAGCTTCAGCACTCGGTGGTGCCACGTGAACCTGCCCGTGTCAGAGCCTTGGTCTCCTGGAGGGTGGTTTCCAAGCCTGGCTGGCAAAGCTGGCAAAGCATGTGACAAGCCGAGGATTTGTGTCTGCAAACAGAGAGGAGCTGTGTAGGAGGCGTATTAGGGCTATGGAGGCTCTGAAGGTTTGCTCCTGGCAGCAGCTCTGCATCCACTACAAGTTGTTGCTGCCCAGCTGAGGCATGGAGCATCCCAGAGACTGTGCTGAAGGGTGATGTCAAGGCAAGGGACAGCCACCAGCCTCCAGTTACCCCTTAGACCCACAGGGGCTGGGAGCAACATTGGCCAAGGTCCCCCAACTCCAGTGTGGACCCAGGCTGGCCACTCTCCAGAAAACCATCAGAGCTCACTGGATTTGTGGTGTTCAAAAGCAACCCAGTGTACATGATATCCTGCTGCCTGGGGTCTGCAGGGCCACCCCTCACACTCAGCCAGCAGTGAGGGAGGGACAGGGGGATCCTTCCCCGGGCTGGAGATGCTCCTTCGGGGACGCTCACTTTGCTCACCATCTGGTGGCTGCTGCTGCTTCTGGGTTGTTGCTGCCTTGTCAGAGACACACAGACACATCTGCACACGCAGACATGGGCAGACACACAGGCACACTTTCCCCAGTGTAAAGTGAGGGTTCTGAAACTTCAGCCCAATGCTGAAGGTGTTCCAGCTTCTTTCTAGTGACACAGCTCCTTGCTCTGTATCTCTGGGAGTCTGACAAGCTCTTTGGCATCCCCAGGTCCCACAGCCATCCCTGCATCCAGGCTTAGCTCCTCAGACTCTGCCTGGCATGCACCATTTCCCAGCCTCAAGATTTGTTTAACCCCTCAGGAGGTGAGGTGGAGATGGCAAGTGGAGACACTGTCAGCAGATGTCACACTGAGCTGGGCATCTCTGGTCACACTGCCAGATAGCAAACAGGACTTGTAGATGTACACAGAGATGCTGCATGTTCCCAAAGGCTTTGGAGATGATCCAGGGGAGAGTGCTGAGTTGAGAGACTTTGCTGGCCCAGGTTGGAATACCAAAGAAAGGAAGAATTGTGGTCTGGCTGCCATTACAGGGAGCAGGGGATGCCCATCAGTTTGCTTGCACTGCTTCCCTGCCAGCTGCCCCACTTCTCCTCCACTGCTGGAGCAGTAACAGGACTCAGACAGGACCCAGCCTCTGTGGTGAATAAGAAAATCATAGCAGCAGTTAGGGTGGATTTTGGCTTTTTTCTTCTCTGACAGGAAGGAGACATCTTCCTTAGGAGCCTGAGGTAGCCCAGCACAGCCACCGCCACCATCCATCATGGCTGGTGCCCAAGCACTCCCAAACTGGAGATGTGTTTGATATGAAACATATCCACACAGGGTGAGGCTGCCAAAAATCCCCACAGTGCCCAGCAGCTGAGCAGGTGGAGGCTGCTCAGCCCTGGAGCTCCATCCCAGGCAGGGAAGTTGTCCCTGTCCCACAGCCTCTGGTGAGCATTGTCCACCACTGTGAGCTGCAGAAGGCACAGCAAGTACCTGCAGCCTGGCAGAACCCCAGGAGATGGCAGAAATTGCTGCTCAGCCCTGGCCTTGCAGGTTACTCATCCCCAGGGGTGCAGGCGTCAGAGAGCCAGGGTCTGGCAGGGCTGCCCTTTGCTGGGTATCAGGGTTCTGCAGCCAGCCAGCAGTGGGGTCACCATCAGTTTGCTGGAAACCTCTGGTGAGCTTACAACCACAGGAAGAGAGATGCTTCCTCTAGAGAAGCTGGTGAGCCACTCTTGGAATCAGAGCTGCTTGCTAGTCCCTGGCAGCTGGAAACCAGGATGGGCTTGAGCTCAGAGGGGTGACAGCAACGGCAGAGCCACGGTGGGACGTGGTGTGCAGGGACGACTGCCTTAGGTAGGATGGGGCACAGTTTGGCACTCCTGTGGCACATGGTGTCACTGCTGGTTAGAGTGAAATTGCTCACGGGACAGAGGTCTTGTGCTGCCGAGGCCGTGGCCATTTTCCTTCCATGTAACTTGGGTCTTCTCCATCCTGTCCCAGTCGCGCTCCGCAGCCTCTCTGCAGGCAGCACCACGCTGCCGCTGCCAGCGGCAGGGCCCCGCTCTTGGCAAGCACCAGAGATTTTATTGGCTGTTTGCTGACGGAGTTGGAAATTAACGTGATTATTTTGCACAGTAATTGGCAGCATGTGTGGTGAGCAGAGCGAAATGCAGAGGAACTCAAAGTGGGGAGGTTTGGCATGGAGTGAAGTGTTTGGGAAGTTAAACAGTGTGTTTAATGCCTTGGGGTCTGCAGCCAGGGTCCCTGTCGCGCGTGTGACGTCCTCTCCTGGCTGGGGCGTGGTAGGGATGGGGCTTCACACTGGGCACCAAGCAGCCAGTGCCTCTCAGGGGTGCCACCTGCATGCCCATCCGCCTGCCTGCACTGATGGCAGGCACCCAGTCTGCCGTCTGGCATCCGCCACAGACAATGGCAGGCGGAAGCTCTCCCTCCCACGGCACCATACGGTGGCTTCTGTCACTGTGCCACCACAGGGAGAGGAATTCAGATGTGACAAGGCAGGTTCCTCTGGGCTGCATCCAAATACCCACCTAAGAATAGTTTCTCCCACCAGAAGGTTGGCTGGTCTCAGTCTTGGCACCCCCATTCCTCCTCCTGTCACCTGTTACCAGCTGCTGGTGATGGATGTGTGCAGAGCCATGGTGGCATTTAGGAGGCACACAGCATGGTTCTTCTTCAGCCTCCCGCTGCTCCCCCAGGTGCACAGAGGCGGAAGCCCTGGGTTCACTGACCTGCTCCTTCCCCTGTTCTAGCAGCCGCTCTGCTCTTCCCATGCTGTCTGGGTGTAGCAGCTTTATCAGGTGGCAGACCTGGCTGCCTTTGTGTCACACACAGCCGCAGCGGACGTGCAGCTCTCAGGATTAGGTGGCAGAGCCCTGGTGTCAGTCAGGATGCAGCAAATCCCACGCATGGCACGGGGAGCTTCTGCTCAAGCAGCACGGTGCAGGAGCCTTCCTCTCTGTTTGCTTTCCGTGGCAGACGTTTACCTTTGCACCAACGAGCTGGGGAGGGTTTCTTGCTGACGATAAGCCCCAGCATTAATATGCAGATGAAATGCAAATCGGGCTAGATGAGACATCCTGGTCGGCAGCAGAAGTCAAGGATTTCTTCTTGGACATAGCTTAAGCTCCTCAAAACAAGAACACGTAACTTGGTGCAAAGATTTCATCTCAGTAACCCTTCCTGTCAACAAGCTGCAGGAGCCTTTGTTTGCTTTCATGATGATGCTCAGGCTGAGGTGAAGTGCTTGGCATCAGTCTCCATGCCCGAGAGCATCCCTGCTGTGCTGCTGCAGTGCCCAGCTCTGCCTCTCCCACAAACTTCAGCAGAGAGGGCAAAGCTTCAGAAGAGCCACCCAAGCCCCAGATTTTGATCAGAGGTGGCAGTGGCTCTGATTACCTGTTGCAAGGCTCCAAATCCAAATAGAAGTAATAATTCATGGGCTTTGAAATCCATGAACTGCCCAGCTGAGGGCAGTTGGGGCAGGTCCAGCAGTGATGCCAAGTCCAGTGACTGCAGGGTCATCTCTTCTGCGGGTCCCACCTGAGAGGTGCAGCTGCCACTCGCAGCAAGGCAGGGCCACAGCCAGCAGTGGGGTGGGAGCGGATCTGCTCCTTGCTGCCCAGAACTCCATCAGTTCCTTTGCCAGGCTGGGGGGTGATACTGGGGGTGTCCCCAGGTGACTGTAGGGAAGGCACTTGGGGACACCATGCACCAGCATTCAGGGATGGCATCTGCTATGCAGCAGCCTCCAGACCATGAGTGCCATCAGGATGCTGCTTTCCGGGCAGGTTGAGAGGCAGGCTTGGGCACAGAGGAGCAGCAGCAACCAGCCGGCTTGGTAAGTGAGCACTTAATTAGCTTCTGTGTTAAAGCCTGGTCCCCAGGAGCCGTACATAGGAGCTGTGGGGACAGGAAAGCTTCTCCAGCGAGAAGAAGCTGGGAGACTGTGTGCTTCCCAGGCCTTCCTTCCAGAGCTGGAAAGCTTTGTCACCAGGAGCACGAGCCAAGAAACGCTGGCAGTGCCAGGCAGCTGAGCACAGCCCTCACTGCTCCATCCTTCCGCATAAATTACCTCAGGCTCTGAGCTAAACAAAGGGCCCTGAAATAATTCTGCATTTTAATAAAGTCAGCGTTGGAGCTGCTGTCATCCTCACAGAAAGGGAATTTGCATTTCTTTCTGCCAGCTCGCTCTGCACAGCCTGCTGGCGCTGGGGACCAGCCGCGCTCTCCTGCACCCCACCAAGGACTGGGTTGTGTTTTGTTGTTTAATCACTGTAACACCAGAAAGGCAGCGCAGAGCTGCTCCAGCCCCAGACTGGGGACCACAGCAGTGTCTCAGAAGCCCTCCAGTGTGCAGCTTGTCTAAAACGTAGCACTCAGAACACTTCTGCTGGTGCCCAAGTGTCTCTCCAGCCTCCCTGGCTGCTCTCTCGCGCTGCCCCGCAGCACCAGCCCGCTTGATGTGCTTGGATCGAGGGAAGGAGAGCTGGCACCAGTGCTTCTGCTTTGTGTGTCTGTAAAATCTGGAAGGAAACGAGCTGCAGCTCCTCCTCCCAAGGGAAAGGCATCCCCAGGGCTCAGAACCCATCCTTGGCCGTGCCTCCCGCAGACAGCGTACGGTGAGCAGGTGGGCACCCAGTGAGCTACCCAAGGGTGCTCACTGCCTGGGGCTCCTGCAGCATCAGGATGGCAGCAGGACACAGCCCATGCACCCCTTCTCCTGCAACAGTCCCTTCACTTGTATTTCTCAGCTCTCTGTGCTGGGCACACTGGCAATGGGGGGGTTCCAGTCTGGAGGCCACTGCCTTTCCTCATGGGAGATGAAACTGAGGCTAACGTGCAAACATCTGCTGCCAAGGGCTTGGGGGCTTCACCAGGGCTAGGGACACCTGCCTGCTCCCAGGGATACCCCCTTGTTTTGTCAGTTTGCTGAGGGTCCCCAGCCTACTGAGCTCCATCCCTCTGGTTCAGGGCTGCTGCAAGCTGAGCTCAGCTCTGGCAGCAGTGCCCTGAGCGTTCCCAGTGCCCAGAAAGGGCTGGTCTGTGAGGTTGGCAGCAGCTCCTGCCCAGTTCCTCACCTGCATCCCACCTCCATCCTGCTCCCTTCTGCCACGCCAGAGCCTCCCACTGCGGGGGAAAGCCCTGCTCGTAGCTTTCAGCATGTTCAATTACTGTCAGTTAACGATGATTAATTTACAATTAAGGGCCTCTGAAGGGTAGTGTGTGTGTTAAATAAATATTGATCTTTCATTTATGGCCGCAGATATATTACCCCTGCTACGGGAGGTGCAGTGGTGCCAGGAGCCAGCTGCTGCTCTCCCAGCATGGTGTGGGGAGAGCTGAGGAGGTTCTCAAGAGACTGGGGGCTGCTGGGTCCAACACTGCCTTGTCCCAGCTGGGAGCTCTGCAGGCTCAGGGCTGGATGAGGATCGCTTCCCCAAAGTGTTCCAACACTGACTGCCATTGTGTGGTCCTGTTCAGTTGCAGCCAGCCTGTGGAGCAGGGGGTGCTGGGTGCAGGGAGCTGGTGCTTTTCCTCTTGCATAGCTCCTAATTGGCCTTGTGAAATTAGCTGCCCAGAGCCTGTCATGGCTTTGCTAGTAGCTGGACATGCCACAGACTCCTTATGGAATGCACAATGTGGTTTTCACCCAGCATCCGATGTACTCTGGGGCTGTTCTGGCTGGCACAGTGACACCACAGCACACACACACACATCACATGTGCCAGGGGAGGGCAGGTGCATCCACAAAGGCACCTTCAGGTGGTATCTCTTGAGGTCTCGGAGAGGTTTGGTGAAGGTGGCCAGGAAAGACATTCATGAGAAGCCGTGTCAGGGCACAAGCAGCGCAGACTCAGGGCTTGGCTTCTCAGTGAGCCCCACGCCCTGTGTCACTGTCACTCCACAGCCTCCCTTACCCATCTCCTAGCCATGGCTCCTCTGCTGCTCCAGGTTTTGGCCATGCCTGAGCCTGGTATCAGTAGCCAGGGCTTAGGAGCCTAGAGAAACGTGGTGCAGTCCACCCCAACGCGACAGGTACCAGAGCCAGCACGTCCTGCCCGCTGGAGCTCAGAGGGGTATACACAGCACCAGAACTCTCCTCTTTCCCATCTGGGATTCTTTTCCACACACAGAAGTGTTAGGAGGAGGGAATGACATCCCAACCCACCTCCTGCCATGTCCCAGGCAGCTTCTGAGAGCTGGCTGCTCCTTTTGCCCAGCGCATTCCCAGTGGCTGCCCTCTCCCCGGGAGCTGGTCCCTCCTCCTCTGCAGTGCATTTCTTGGAAGCAGCCTCACAGGGAGAATATTCTCTTTTATTTGAGGCATGTATTTAAAATGATGCTTTTGTTCCAAATGAATGAGTTGGTTCATTGAGAAGTGCAGTTTCTGTTTTTGAATCAGCAGAGCTGTTTATGCTCATAGTGTCCATAAAACTGTTATTTTAGTCCTGACACTGATGCTTATGAATAAAATTTAGATCTCATTCTGAAGTACATTAGCTGTAGCTATTTGGCTTCTTGTTAAAGCATTAATTTTTATTGAGAATACTACATTGCCAAGCTGCTCCTTCTGCATCTTGCAGCAAACTAAGTACCTCTAAGTACAGGGTTTGCTAAGACCAAATCCCAGCTCATGCCCCCTGCCTCATGCCCTCTGGTCCAAGCACTCAGTTTGTGGCTGGTTCTCTTCTGCTGCCAGCTCTCAGAGGGAACTTCCTCTTCAACCTGGTGAACAGGGGACGCTGGAGCAGCTGTGCTGTGGCCCAGGAGGTGCTGGGGGGTCTGCTGGAGCCATCAGTGAACTGGCAGTGCATTGCCTCTTCATGACGGCTGGATGTTGGGCGTACTGGAGCCAATTAGCTCTCCCATGTATTTACTGCACTTTTTTTGCTTGAAGCAAGCTGTTAAATGTCAAAAATACTTTAGCACTTTAGCAGAAAGATAATTTTTTAATAGATTCCACCTACAAAAAGGAGCTGACTGGCAGAATATTAAACTGAGGGAGATTTATTTTTAATCTGTGCCTCCAAACAGCTTGAGAGAACCATTTCTGCATGGCTCCTGGCTGACTAATGCTGCTGTCCCTTGCCTGTCCTCCTCGCTTGGTGCGGTGGCAGCTGTGGCCTCTCACATCCCATTAACCTTGTCTGCAGAAGGGACACCTGGCCAAACCCCAGAATTAGCTCTTGTAATTAGGAGTGTAAACATCAGGCACTGCCTGCTAACATCCACACCTCCCATCCCCACCTTCTCTCGGTACCCTGAGGGCAGGCTTCTCCAGCCAGGCTCTTCCCATCGTTAACTTCCCCCACACCAGCTTCCAGTTGCATCTGAATTACCAGGCATATAAACCCCAGATCAAAGCACGAGGAGCTTTGGGGGTCCAGAATGGAATTTTGAGGGTGCTGGTTGTGCTCCAGGAAGAGGCTTCAGCTGTCAGTGAGGCTTGCCAGGCCCGTGTGATAAATCTTCTCCTCTTTAGAGCAGCTGATGGCTGTGGCTTGTGTCTGGTAGCAGCAGAGCAGTGGTGTTCTTAGCAGTAGTGGTGGTTATACCTGATGGTACAGCACCAGGCCAGCACACCCAGTGTTTCCTCAGGGAAGCTACCTGTGGTGGGCACAAGATGCCCTCTTGTCACCTTAGAATCACAGAATGTACCAGGTTGGAAGAGACCTTCAAGATCATCCAATCCAATCTATCACCCAGCCCTGACCATGGCACTAAGTGCCTCATCCAGGCTTTTCTTGAACACCTCTAGGGACAGCGACTCCACCACCTCCCTGGGCAGCCCATTCCAATGCCAATCACTCTCTCTGCCAACAACTTCCTCCTAACATCCAGCCTATACTTGCCCTGGCACAACTTGAGACTGTGTCTCCTTGTTCTGTTGCTGGTTGCCTGGCAGGAGAGACCAACCCCACCTGGCTACAGCCTCCCTTCAGGTAGTTGTAGAAGGCAAGGTAGTTGTAGACAGCAACCTTGTGCTGTGGTCCTGCTAGGTTCCATTTTTAGGCTAAGCAGTATCAGCCTGTTCTCAGCATCTATAGAAGCTCTTTGGTGCTGGTTGGAGCGATTAAGGCATTGTTCATAACGCAGAAGGTTCTGAAAATTGAGGTGACTTCATTTGTTTCTCAGTAATATAATGAGCTGTTTTGGGTGATGCTAGATTTAATGGCTAAATCAATATGTGTATTTAGTGTTGGGCTTTATTTTAGCAGTAAGTGACATGAGATAAGCAGACTTAGAGAGTGTTAATTGGTTTGTGTTTAGCATTTACACTAATCAGAGTGTGCAGTGCTGCCCAGGGCTCTTCAGCACTGGTAATTCTGTTTATCCAAACCAGGGATTGTTGACTCTATTGACTGCAGGGTATCAAGCTGCTTTTTTTTGTCTTCACTTACTTGAATGTTACACTGATGTGTGAATTTCAGAGTCCTGGCTAGATCTAAGCTGTGTTTGTGTGTGGGGAAGAGTTGGCTCAACAAACCCTGAAGAAAGCAAAACACTAACAGGCACCTGCACCTCTGTGTACACACACAGTGTGTATGGATACTGAGAGAAGATGGCTAAACAAGCCCTGAAGAAAACACAACACTAAGAGGCACCTGCACTGCCAGAGCCACCAGTGGACACCAGCATTGCAGGTAAACTGGGGTTTTTCCCCTCCATGGCTGGTCTCTTGCTCTGCCCTCCTTTTGAGTCTGTGCCTAATGGAAGATGAGCCTGTGTCCCCTTTCTCTGCCCAGTGTCTGCTGCACCAGGACAGAGCTGCTGTCACTGGGATGTTCCTGGGATGACTCCACCAGTGTTGCTCTGTTTTCACCACCCAGACACAGCACAGGTTGTTTATGGGCTGAGATGTTTGTGTTGTGCAGCCTGAGGAGGGATCTTGTCCAGGCCTGATTGGCAGTGTGACTGTAGCCTGTGGGGTATCTCCTGGGCACAAAAGTGCCTCATGTGCCACAAGCACATCCTCTGCAACCATTGCTGAGCTGCCTGGCCTGGTCTCACCCCTATCTCTTGGTGACAGGAGCAGATGTCTGGGGCAAAGCCCCCTGGAGCATCCTAAGAGCCCACCCCAGCAGCATACAGAATGGCCAGCCTTCAGAATGGTCTGGAAATGGCCTCTCCACTGCCACTCTCCCTTCACTGGCTCCTTTGAAATGGAGCTAGCTTTGGATCATTTAATTTTGATCTAAACATTTCCTTCCCAGCTGAGCTCTTGGAGAACACAGGGAGCACAGGTCTCTGCCTCCTGGCTCCATGCTGAGCCCTGCAAATAGAGCTGTCTGCTGGAGGTGCTGACAGCCCTTCCTGCTGCTGGAAGCTGCCTCCTGGGCCACTCACAGGGCCCTTCCCTGCTGCAGACCACTGCTGGCTCTGTCCCCTTGCAGAGTGGCAGGTGTCACCAGTGGACACTGGCACGTGCAGAATCTGTAGTAGGATGCTTTGTAGAAGGAAGGTCAGACCCCACAGGCTGCTCCTTCTGGCTTTTCTCAGCTGTACTGAGAGGCAGAAGGAGCTAGAATCCCTTTTATTTGCAAAGTGCTGTTTTATTGATTTGTGCCCAACAGCCCCCACCTGGGTGGCGGTGCCCATGCAGTGCTATCGCTGGGAGGGCAGAGCGGGGCTGCATGCGATGGGAGCAGGGGGACGCCCGCAGCTGCTGTTACTTGGGGCTGCAGCAGTGTTTTGGCAGCTCCCGAGACAGACATTAAATCATTTCTGTGGGGAGAGTGAGGGGATGTCACTGGGAAGGGATGTCACTGGGAAGGGATGTCACTGGGAAGGGATGTCACTGGGCTTTGGCGAGGAAGCTGGGCTGTGCCGATTGCGGCGGCTGTGTGATCCAAGTCAGAATGAGAATCATAAATCTTGATTATTCTGTGTCTCAGCTGATTTGAACCAAATGCCTTGGACAGGGATACAGTTCACATCTCGCTGAAAACTGCAAAAAACCTGATTAAATGTACAAACTGATATAAATAGCACTCTGTCTGTGTTAATGCCCAAGCTGTCACTGCTGGGCGAGAGGACAGGGCTCTGTCCCAGCCCGGAGTGCCTTCCCAGGCGCTTTCCGTGGCAGCTCTCTCCCTGCCGGTGGTTTATTTTGGTGTTGCCCCTGCCATGCTGGCTGCTATTCTGGAGCTGTCAGTCACAAACAGCAGCTCTGACTCTGATTGCACTTTGCTTACAATTAAGCATCCTATAGAAAAATGGAAATGCTGGGTCATTAACATAAAGTAATAATAAGGTAAACCGTTCAATTATGGAGGAAAAGCCACTTTGAATAATAAGGATATTGTATGCCTAAAAGACATTCAGATGCCAGTGTATTACCATTTTTGCATACATAATAAATGAGCTTAAACCCCAAAATAATCGACAGAAGCACATAATAAATAGCTGTGCCCTCGGCGGCAGCCTTGGCTGTTCCCAGGGCAGGAGCAGCTCCTCGGTGGGAGTGGAAGGGTCTCAGACTGGTGCAGTCCTTTGTGGATATGTTGGGGGATGTTCAGCCACCATGGGGCTCGTCTGACTGGGATCAGGGCAGTGTAGTGTGACCTCTCGATGCTTTGATGGTGCTCTGGAGATGGGAATTGCCACAGCCAGGAGCTGGGAGCTGGGGAGAGCAGGAGCTGCAGGAAGAGGCTGCTAAGGGGGCTGGGACAGTGATAATGGAGAGGAAAATGCTGGAGGCTAGGTGCAAACACTACCCTGCTGCAGGCTGCAAATGGGATGTCGCGTTTTGGACTGCTGGGAGGTTGATGCAGTTGGCAAGATCTGGCCACCCAATGTCTGTGTGGAGAGATTTAGAGCTCTGGGGCTTTGCTACATAAGCATCCATTGCTTTTGAGAGCCTGTCACCTCCTGCCAGGGGCCCTTGCTCATAAGTGCCCAGGTGTGAAGAGGAAGAAGGCCTCTGTTCCTGGCTGCCCACTGTGCCCTGCCAGAAGTTCTTCTGCCAGCCTTTATGGGAGGTTGTGCCAGAGGGTGACTCCTCTCCGTTCCCTGGCCACCAGCAGTGTGAGAGCTCAACACCAAGACACGTACAATTACTTCTGTTATTCAACCTGTTCTGCAGCTATTGCTCCTCTGTTGTCCCTCTGTAACAATTCCCAGCCTTTTTTTAGGTGGTGATGGCTTGTCTATTACTCTGGCACTAGGTTAGGATAACATCCAAGTACTTCTGCAGAGTGGAATGCATTTATATTTACTGTTTTCCCCTGAAAAGCTTTTAGCACGACAGGGCAGCGCCGCTCGCACTTACTCAGCCGTGGTTGGGTTTGTTGTTTCTGTTGGGATTTTTTCACCTGAGAGAAGTAAATTTTCCACAAGATGAAAAAGAGCTTCTTGTGAGGGGTAGCTCTGTGCCACCACATTTTCATAATCTCTTTTCTCTTTTCACCTGTGACTGGGGCATGGGTATTGGCACACTCCAAGCTTTTCAGGGCTGGTTTGTGTTTATTTGCTCGTTAAATAGCTTCTGTTTGCTCCCAAGCTGTCTGAACCCCTTCTGCAGGACCAGACCTCCTTTGAGTGAAGATCTCAAAATCCAGAGGGTAGACCTCTTTCTCTGGGTTGGCTGCTTTTTTTCTCAGCCCCTGTGATGGTTTGGGTGTCCCCTGCCCCCCCACACTTTTAGAAATCACCCAGACTAGACTCAGTCAGCTCTGGAAATGTGAATGAAGCTTATATTTACAGCTGGCACAATTTACAATCAGATATTTACAGTATATACAGATATAGACAGAAATACACAAGGTAAAAGTAATACAGAAACACAACTCCCCTCCCAGAAACCTGAGTCCCCAGGAGGGGCTCTCAACCACCCCTCACCTTTCCCCTACCCCTCTCAACCTTACCCCAGTCCCAAGGAAAAATGGAGGTTTGGCCAAGAGGATTAAGAAGCAAAGGTGAATCAGCAAAGCAAATGGAGGGTGAGGTTAGAAAGCAAGATGGAGTTCAGCCAGCAGCCTCAGCTCCCCAGCAGGCAAAGCAGAAGAGAACAGCCCAGCACGAAGTGCCCAAGCAAAGTGCAGAGCAAAAGTGACCTAATCTTTGTTTTGCCTTTCTTCTTTACACATCTCAGCAAGACTGTGAGGGAAGTAGACACCATTGTTTTCATTTCTCAGCCTATGATCTAGTTCTTCTCACCAAAACATCCCAGCTAGGCTCAAACTAGCACAGCCCCTTCTCAGGGTTTGCTCCAAGTCATGGACATCCAGGTCTTCTCTCTTCCTCCTGTGACAGTGGAACATGAATGAGCAAGCACTGAAGAGAGTTGTACACATATGTTGATGGGAAAGCCGACTGCCTTTGTGGGACATTCCCAGGCAAAGGACTAGGACTAACCACTGCCTCTGGAATACTGCATCCAGTTCTGGAGCCCCCTTTACAAGAAGGATGTGGACGTGCCAGAGGATGTCCAGAGAAGGGCCACTGGGATGCTCAGAGGGCTGGAGTACCTCTCCTATGAGGACAGACTGAAAGAGTTGGGGCTGTTCAGTCTGGAGAAGAGGAGGCTCCCAGGTGACCTTCTTGTGGCCTTCCAGTGTCTGAAGGGGACCTACACAAAAGCTGGGGAGGGACTTTTTAGGATATCAGGGAGTGACAGAACATGGGGGAATGGAGCAAAGCTGGAGGTGGGTAAGTTCAGACTGGCTGTGAGGAGGAAGTTGTTCAGCATGAGAGTTTTGAGAGCCTGGGATGGGTTGCCCAGGGAGGTGGTTGAAACCCCATGCCTGGAGGTGTTTGAGGCCAGGCTGGATGAGTCTGTGGCCAACTTGATCTAGGGTAGGGTGCCCCTGCCCATGGCAGAGGGGTTGGAACTAAATGATCCTTGTGGTCCCTTCCAGCCCTGACTGATTCTGTGATTCTCTGGCAGCGTGTCCCTGCTCTAGCACATGTGTGAGAGGCAGGACACTCAGACTGGAGCTGCTTTGCCTCAGCTGTGATTAATGCAGTGATTAAAGCTGGTAGACAACACCCTGAGGTTCCCAGTGAACGGCATGCAGAGCTTCTGCAGCCAGGCTTAGTCAAAACCCTGCCTGCAGTGGGGTTAGAAGTGTCCATTTCCAGCCTTGCTCACAAGATGCTTCATGGCTGAGTGCTGACCAACCATAAATCTTGCTGGAGAGATTGGGCCAGGTTTATCCCTGGTCAAGTGATGTCACACTGAGCAGGCATCTCCCCCCCAGAGGAGCAGCTCAGGAGTCAGCACACCCCATGGCTGCTGGTGGAGAAGGTGGCAGTCATGGGCACCCCCCATCAAGAAGGCAGAGAAACTACAGCAGCGCTCCTAATCTGAGCCTGCCCAAACTGTGTGTGAGCTGTGCAGGCAGATAGGCAAGGGATTTTGACACAAGGCAACAGCTGTATCCCAGAGGAGGATCCACTTGAGGAAAGAACAGAAGAAAGCAAGATTTAGCATTAAGATCATAATTTCAGATTGCATTGTGTGAGCATCAACAATCTATAGAGATGAGAGTCTTCGGGGAGCGCTGTGCTGTAAGAGCTTTCCAAGCCCCAGCAGCCAGGGTTATTTTTAATTGCAGCTGAATGGATCTAACCTTGTGATGTCTGTTCACAAAGCATTGCTGGATTAATACAGGTTCCATAGTTGCTTCTGCTAAAAGACTTTAATGGATCAGCTTAGCTCCCTGCTCCATGATTATCGTGTTCCTGCCTGCCTATCATGCAGGAGCCAGATGGTCCCAGTGAAATCAGAGCATATTTATATTTTTGTCTGCTACTCAGCCAGCTGCCCACTGATTTTGTTGCATAGTGGTAGGAGGAAAGGAGCCTTGCTGGGTGAAGTTCACCCACGTCTTTCCCTAGCCCCGGTGTCTTCTCCACCTTCTAAAAGGCTCCCGGAGCCCCCGTGGATAGGGTCTGTGGCATGGCTTGCCCGGCTGGCCAAGGGCAGCAGCTCTGCTCCCACAGCTCCATCTCCTGGCACCGATTCTGCCGCTTCCTGGTGCGCAGGGGGATGGTTTGGGTTCCGTCGGCAATGAGAGCCATTAAGAAGGTACAAGTACTAAAGAGATCCTGAGCGATGCCTATAAAACCTCTGAATCCCTGACAGAATCAATAGTGGGCTCTCAGGAGTCACTTCTCATCCAGGCCAACTTAAGCAGGTGCCAATGAGCCGTTAAAGATTTTGCATTTTGTGGAGAGCCGAATCCCTTGCACTGCGATTGCAGGGCTCTAGGCTGAGCCAGATGATGGAAAATCACATGAGGAACAGACTCAATTCCTCAGCGTCTGGGAGAGTGGCTCCAGCACTGCTTGCATCCTCCCTCCGGCTGTGTGCCCATCTAGTGCTGGCAGCGCCCAGCAAACCTGGGCTGTCTGATGTCACTGGAGCAGAGCCCTGTCCTGCAGGGTCTGCCTCAAGGATAGGCACAGAATCCTCTGGCCTCTCCCATCCTGCTCCTTCACTTTCCCAGTAAAGGAGGGAGCAATGGAGCCATGCCCTATGAAGGGAAGTCCTGAGGCTGGCACTTGGGATAAGACGAGGCCTAGTGGCATCCTGGACAGGAGCTGTGAGTGGGTAGCTGCCCACTGGCACTGCCCAGCAGCCTGTAGCCCAGCTCAGACTGATGCCCTGCTGTACACACTGGCCTCCTGTGGGGTAACTTTGCTCTGGACACAATTTCCAGTGTGGCATTTTAGTTACCACAGCAACAGGATGCTGCCACTCAACAGCATAGAGGATCAGCTCCACCCACAGTTACTCAACAGGCACCTGCGTTGCTTTGGCAACGTGCACCCTTCTGCATCCTGTGCCACCGCTGCAGAGGGCTGGCCCGGAGTGAGCATGGAGCATTGGGAGTGAGCGTGGAGCATTAGGGGCATGCCTGGGGACACTAAGATGCTGCTGAGCCCCAGCTGTCCCCATCCTCCTACCGCAGTGGGAGACAGGGCTGATCCTGCTCTGACTGCTGTGTCCTAGGCTCAGGAGTCTTACACCGCCTGGGAGACCCTAAGGAGAAGCCCCACAGTGCCCTGCTGGCCCAGAGCAAGGAAGGTTTATTGCACTCTCAGCTACCCCCATGGGATTGTTTTGCTTGGACACCAAACGGCTTTGCAAACTCCGCAACAAGTGAAAGCTGCCGGTTCTGGAGAGGGAGACCAACAGTTCCAACACCCCTTAATTTGAGGTGTTGTGTTCTACCAGAGCAGAGCTCAAGTCAGAGAAGGGTGGTTCATCCCCTTCTCCCACAACCACCAGCTTCCAAACCATTAAACTCTTCCAGTGAGTCTCCTGGGGGAGATCTGTTTTGCCTTAGCCCCGGTCTGAGCTGGCACCCGCTTCTCTGAGAGTGCTTTACAATTTGTGTTTAATGTTTTTGAGCAGACATGTGGAAGCTGTTTGAATTAGAGCAGGATGAATCTATTAGGCAGCAACAGATGCAAGTTTTGTGTCTCTTATTAGAAGGGATTGGATTCTGAGGTTTAGTGATGTGCAAAGGATTGGACTTTGGAGAGATTAAAATTATTTTCAGCGTTAAGCACAATATTTCTAAGCTAATGCAGTCAGTCTTGAATATAGATTCACAGACCAAAAAGATTATGAAACATTAAACCTATGTAAATTCAGCTGTAAATTTATGTTTGAACAAATTCAACAAGAGATTTGACTTGGGGGCTTACAGCAAGTAGGTTCTGCTTTTAATGCGTGTTGCAGGCTTGGGTTGCGACGCCGTCCTCCCCTTGAAAGTCCCACGCCTGCTGAATTACTGGCAGGTCACAGTTGACAGCTCAAGCAATTATACTGGAATGTGTTAATAACAAAAAGGAAAATTGCTTCGTGTTTGTCTTTCCAGAAGACAAAAGCAGATGTTTGCTGCACCCTGAGGAGCAGCAGAGATGAGCACCGTGGGCAGGTGACTCCGTTGCAGCACCTGCCCGCCGCCTCTCCCGCCTGGCAGTCACGCAAATCTCTGCCCTTCTCGGTGGTTCTCCAAGCCCTGGGAGTTGTTGTGGACTTCTTCCTTTCTCCCCCCTCCGCCCCTTGTTGAGAACACGAAAACGCAGTTGACAAAGAGTCCTTTTGAGAGGGATTGAAGGCAACCTGCAACATCGTGAGCAAGCTGCCTACACAGAGATAAATGACAGCTGTGAGTGAAGGAATAAACAAGATAATCTGGATTTAAATAAAGCACAAGGGGATTTTGGCAACGTGCAAATTCACAAATTTATAAATGTAGCCTTTGGAAATAAAGAGCTTGTCTGAAGTCAGCAGTTAAGCACAATTACCGCAGCACATTTTCCCAGTGAGGGCTTAGAGCTGGCCTTTGCCACAAGGCAGAGAGGGCCGGGAGCCAGCTGTCCTGCCCATCGTGGCACAGCGCCCGGGGGCCGTTCCTAGGGGCAGAGCAGAAAACTGGAAGGCACAACATCAGGGGCACCCTGCCCGGCTGGGAGCTGGAGTGGTTCTTGGGGGCAGGACTTGGTGGGACTTTTGACAGAGGCATGGAGTGACAGCACAAGGGGTAACGGCTTCAAACTGGAAGAAGCTGGACTTTGGTCAGACACGAGGAAGAAATTCTTCCCCATGAGGGTGGTGAGGCACTGGGAACAGGTTGCCTGGAGAAGCTGTGGAGGCTCCAAGCTTGGAATTGTTCAAAGCCAGGTTGGATGGGGCCTTGAGAAACCTGATCTAGTGGGAGGTGTCCCTGGCCATGGCAGGGGGTCTGGAACTAGATGATGTCTATGGTCCTTTCCAACCCAAACCTTTCTTTGACTCTGTGATTTCTGCCTGAGCATCCCAGAGCCCCAGGGTTCCAGTGCCGCAGGACCAGAGGTGCCTCGAGGACATGCTGCAGCTCCCAGCGTTATCCTCAAAGCTGTACAACAAAAGCTGAATCTGCCTCTCCTCCTCTTTTTACTTGATCACCACTTCCCTGCTGCCTCTCCCAAGTGCCAGCCCAGCTACCCATTAGTCTTTATTGTGCACCAAATTAAACACAGTCCTACAGTCCTTAAGTGTGGCAACCCTTTCAGATTATTAGCTCTGCAATATCTTGGCTCCTGTTTATTGTGATAACATCATCTGAAGGGGCCGTTGTAATCAACAGTTCTGTTCATGCTTCTTTTATAAACCCCTGGTGTGTCTGTTTTATAGCTTGAGCATCAGCCACTACAACTTGCTTCCAAGTGTGTGGTCTGGAGTGTCCCCATCAAAGAGAGACTTTGAGGTTTGGGCTTGGTTTGGGTTTTCAGCAGCAGCTTATTGAAATCATCATGTAAAGTTAAAAGCTAAGCAAGTATAATATTGAAGGCAATGCAATCATCTTGCCCTCACCCTAGAAGGGACCAAAATCTTTGTTTACCAAACTATCCATGAAGGAGCTATTCCAGCACATGGCAATGCCAGGAAGGAGAGGTGAACGTGCTTCAGGCTATCACCAGCCCCTGCCAGCAGCAGGACCAATAGGGGTGGCAGCATAGTGAAGGAGAGTAACAGAACTTTGACTCCTGATCCATTTCCATCTCTCTTAAAGCACTGTCATCTACAACCTTGCAAATGGCAGTCATAATCCATAAGACACAGCAAATGAAGCCTTGTGCCTGCACTGAGTACCTGCCCACAAATGTGGGCTGCAGATGGATCCCAGCACTGCAGCGATGCTGGTGGGGGGGAAGCAGGAGCAAGCGCAGGACAGACCCTGTCAGTAACACCCAGCTGCACAGCCAGAGCATTGGCATAAGGGGCAGGGACCCAGCCAGCCCTCAGTTCCTCTGAGCTTTGGGTCTGAGCCTCCGCAGGTACCTGTTTGCAGAGCAGCGTCTTGTCAGCTAGGAGAGCCCAGGTACAGAGATGTATTACCAAGCCTCACTAAGCCAGGGGCTGTGGTTAGACCAGTCCAGGGAGCAGCCGAGGTGCTAAGTGGCCACACGGTGTTCCTCAACCTAGGAGGAACCTCTCTGCCCCTGACTCCCCAAAGCCTCACTGTAGAGCAGATGTGTCCAGGTGGGCCAGAGCAGGATTGTGCCATGCCTAGAGCAGAACAGATGACAGCAATGGTCCCCTTGAGCCCTGTTGTCTGAGAGTCCATTGCTCATAGTCCAGCAGAGCTTTTTTTTTGCCACGTTTTGACATTTGACAGCCTGCTGCATGCTGCCAGGGTGTCTGACTCAGAGGAGCAGACACCAGCCAACTCTGCCTGCCTGGTCCCTCCTTCTGCTCAGACACTTGCACAGTTAAACAGCTTCTCCTGTCTGAGAAGCACAGACCAGTGTGTGAGGCTGCCATGCACATCTTGGGGTGACTGAACACCAGGATAGTTCCCCATACTGCCCACAATGTAGGTTTGCTGTCATCCTGCTTGTCCCATTTGATCTTCTAGTCTCAAAGCACTGATCCAAGCTCCCAGGAACAGGAACTGAAGCATAAGGACAGCCCCAGGTCAGCCTCTACAGAGCTACACAGAGCTTTACCACCATTATCAGCTTGAGACCAAACGCACTCCTGGCCTGGAAGGGATATTGTGAGAGTGTCTGCCGTAAGCTAAGACCTTCAGCATTCCTGTGGAGAGCTGGCAAAGGGAGAATCAGAACTGGTCTGACCCTTTCAAGCTACACAGTAAGTGTAGTAAAGACTGAGGTAAAGGGAAAAGGTGAGGAGGTGCATTCTCCCCTCCTCATGGAGCAGGACAGCAGTGACTGCAGAACCATAGCAGAGGAGTAAAGCTGCCTGAGCAGAGAGACCAGTCCATGGCCCCCGTTTCTGTTTGATGTCTTTTGAGCAGAAATTGCAGCAAGACAGGACTGACTGGTCACCATCTCTGGAGCTGCCACTAACTACAGAGATTTGGAATATTAGACATATCAGAACTTTCCAGTGTGGTATTTGATCAAATTTTCAATGATGGGAAGCAAGAAAGGAGCATGGGCAGCGTAATCCCACAGCAGGATCCCCTGGGTCCTTCCTCAGGGTCTCTCATTACTGACCAGCATCCAAGACAGGCAGCCTGGCAGGAGCCTGCCTAGCCAGCATGCAGGCTGCATTTGTGTCCCTGGAGTGGCAGAACTGGGGGAGTTCTGGGGTTAGCTCAGGCAGCCAGCAGCAGGGCAGGGGGTGTCTGCAGCCAGCTCCCTTACACGGTGGGGGCAGACCAATGCTAGCTGCAGCTGATGATAAAATAACTGTTTTGTGGAGCAAGGAACAGATCGATTTTGGTAATTAATGGTTCAATACAAACCTGTTGTGGGAGTGCCCTGGGCAGAGGCACTGGATTGGAAGTGCCTTTATTCCCTGGTGTCGGTTCTCTGCCTCGCTTCTCCGCCCGTTCTTGCACAGCCCCCGGTGCCGGATAGTGCTCAGCTGGGCTGCTGAGCAAGCCTCCCACTCCTCTTCCGGATGCTCCTCAGGGCAGGGATTGTGGCTGTCTGGGAAGTGCTCATCGCAAAAGGGATGAAAACCTCCTCCAGCCACAGCCAGAGTGGTTTCCAATGCCAGTCCTCGTTGGGGGTGCATTGCTGCCCTCCTCAGAAGCTGGCAGTTGGCACTGGGGCTTGTGAGAGCAGCTGCACAGAGCAGTGCTGAACCCCCAGCAGCTGCCAACCCTCCTTCCTTTCAGCTCCCCTCCTTCCTCCCACAGTCATACCAAGGCTGAAACCTAATTTCCATGCAGAAATTTTAGTACTTCAGTTCTAATTTTGTTAAGCAATCTATTAAAAGAGAAAAACTGAAGTGGAGATTTTACACAACCACACTGGTATTTTGTGGGCACCATGGAAAGGTTGGGAGCAGGACAAGGTGGCAGTGCAGGACTGCAGACACCCTGCTGTGTCAAGACACGCTAGCACTGTAGTGGGACACAGCACTAGAGGGACACAATGCTAGAGGCATGAGCTCCCTGGCACAGTCTGGCCACCACTTGAAATGTGTGAGCTGGAGTTTTATAGCCCTGCTCCCCTAAACCTCCCTTTGCCAGGACTCAGCTGGAGATTTCCCAACAGGAAAACTGCAGGAAGCAGGGGAGCCACAGGACCCTCTGACCTCTTCATCCAAAAAAAGGCTGGAGGCATGAGCAGCCCTGTGGCAGAACCAAACCAACCTTCACTGTCATCTTGATGGGAGACCTGGCAGCTCCTAAAGGAAAGGATTGCAGCTGAGGGAGCTGGGTCTCTTTAGCTGGAGAGTGGGAGACTGAGAGGTGACCTCATTCATGTTGATAAAGATGTGCAGGGCAGTGTCAAGGGGATGGAGTCAGGCTCTGCTCAGTGACATCCAGTGATAGGACAAGGGGCAGTGGGTGCAGGATGAAGCAGAGGAGGTTCCATGTGAGCATAAGGAAAAACTTTATTACTATGAGGCTGACAAAAGACTGGCACAGGCTGCCCAGAGAAGCTGTGAAGTCTCCTTCTCTGGAGACATGCAAAACCCACCTGGATGCATTGCTGTGTGACCTGCTCTAGGTGATACTGCTCTGGCAGGAAGAGTTGGATTGGATGATCTTTTGAAGTCTCTTCCAGTCCCTAATATTCTGTTGTTCTGTGATTTAGCAGCCACAAACAGGAGGCAGCTCTGCAGGCCAGGCTGGCTGGGCCCTGCCAGCCACAGCTGCTCACAGGCTCAGCTGCATAGCTCCTGGAATGGTTGCATCCTGGAGCTTGGGGCTTTGACGTCAGCAGCACTGCGGTCGCCAGCAGCCAAGGTGCTCTCACAGAGCCATTTCCAGCCCATTGACATTGTTCCTCACCATGTGTTTGTACTAAAAATAGTTGTGATGGGAAGGGATGAACCTGCAAGCCCCTGAGCGTTGCCACCCTTCGTGTCTGCTGCAGGGCACCTGGCCAGCCCTCTCCAGACACAGCACCACCAAGAACTGTGTCTAGGGCAAATTAGCCAACAGCAGGTTTAACAAACTACACGTTGTGTGGGTGTGCCTCAGCAGGGGTGTTTGAAAAGGTTAGAAGTCCTGGTAGAACACACTGAAGAAGCAGCTGTGTTAACTGTGAGCCAGCAATGTGCTGGCATAGCCAAGAGGGCCAACAGTGTCCTGAGCTGCATGGAGTCTGACAGGTAGGGTCTTCCTCTGTTCTGCCCAAGGGAGGCCCTGGAGTACTGAGTCTAGTTCTGGGCTCCTCAGTCTCCTGGAGAACTACTGGAGGGAGTCCAACAAAGGCCACAAAGATGCTGAGGGGCCTGGAGCATCTCTGTGAGGAGCAAAGGCTGAGAGCCCTGAGGCTGCTGAGCCTGGAGAAGAGCAGCCCCAAAGGGAATCCCATCAACGCTCAGCAAGAGCTAAAGGGTGGGGGAAAAGAGGATGGGGGCAGATGCTTCTCAGTGGTGCCCAGTGACAGGATAAGGGACAACAGGAACAAACTGGAACCCAGGAGGTTCCACCTGAAGAGGAGAAAACTCTTTGCTGTGTGGGTGCTGGAGCCTTGGAGCAGGCTGCCCAGAGAGGTTGTGGAGTGTCTTTCTCTAGAGAGAGTGCAAACATTGTGGCAAGCTGCTGTGAGTGAACCTGCTTTTTAGCAGGGGGCTGGACTGGATGATCTCCAGAGGCCCCTTCTAACCCCTATCATTCTTTTTAGCATCTCTGCTGCAGATGACACAGAGAGGCCCAGAGTGGAGCCCTACAGGGCAGGAGGACACAGCGGCATGGCTGGGGCTGGCCATGTCCATGGCACGTGTAGGAGCTGAAAGCGGATGGGTACCTGGCTTAGGGCGCTGCCCTCCAGATGGCTGCTGAGGAGCTGCGGAAAGTGGCTGTAGTGCTCTTGCAGGGACATAATTTAACACCTTCTGGCTTGCTATGATAATCTTTAACTGGGGGCAGCTGGGACAAGCGTTTACCTCTTCATTTCCTTAGATATAAATGCTATCTGGCTGCAGTTCCACCTTACAAATGGTAATATCCTATCCAAGAAACTCTTGCTCCATGCTAATTTATCCAGCAGGCGAATTCCTTTTGGCTAATAAAAGTGCTTGCACGGGAAGCTCAAAACCCAGCAGCGATTAATTATTGACAGAGCATGTGAATTAGAGATAAAAGAAAAGTCATTCTTTCTTACACACAAGATAGTAAATAAATTTAATTATTGTACTAGAAGCAAGGGATCTTATTCTGTATTAAGTTTTATTAGCTGAGACATTTAAAAGCATGTCATCATAACAAAAAGGTCTTGTATAATCCTAACTGCACCACTCTGCTACAAGGCTCTGAAGTGAATGGGCTTAATTGAGCCCCTGGCAGCAGCTGGCTGCTGAGCAGACAGGTATTGTGCAGGTTTAGTGCCAATTAACTTCTGCCTACATGTGCCCGTGGCACAATGTGCTACCGAGGCTTATCGAATGCTTTGGCCAAGAAGAGACAAAGCCAGAAGCGCGTTGGACGCTGGGGCACACTGCTGTGGCAGCATCCCTCCTCCTCCTGAATGTCCTGCCAGCACCTGCTTGGGGCAGGAGGGACACCAAGGTGTCTGCCCATGCTTGGCCCCTTGCTAACCACTCCTCCTCTGCTTCTGTGCAGGAATGTGATGCCCAAGACTCTGGAGGGGCAGATCACCATGGAGAAGACCCCCAGCTACTTCGTGACCAACGAGGCCCCCAGGCGCATTCACTCCATGGCCAAGGACACGAAGCTGATCGTGGTGGTGAGGAACCCTGTCACCAGGGCCATCTCCGACTACACGCAGACGCTCTCCAAGAAGCCAGAGATCCCCACCTTTGAGGTGCTGGCCTTCAAGAACCGGACCCTGGGGCTGATCGACGCCTCCTGGAGCGCAATCCGCATCGGGATCTATGCCCTGCACTTGGAGAACTGGCTCCAGTACTTCCCCCTCTCCCAGATCCTTTTTGTCAGTGGCGAGAGGCTCATCACTGACCCGGCTGGGGAGATGGCCAAAGTTCAGGACTTCTTAGGCCTCAAGAGGATTGTGACAGAGAAACATTTCTATTTTAATAAAACCAAGGGATTCCCCTGTCTCAAGAAGCCAGAGGACAGCAGCGCTCCCCGCTGCTTGGGCAAGTCGAAGGGTCGAACTCACCCCAAAATTGACCCAGACGTCATCCACAGACTGCGGAAGTTTTACAAACCCTTCAATGTCATGTTCTACCAAATGACAGGCCAGGATTTCCAGTGGGAGCAGGAAGAAAGTGAGAAGTAGAACCACTTACAAAGGAAAAAAAAAAGCACTTTTCTTTTCAGATGAGAATCATCCTTAGAGACCCAAAATTCACTCGGGGCTGAGGCTCAGCCGTGCAAGTGCAAGACTCTTGCGCTGTCGGGGTTGCAGCCCAAGCTGCTCCAAGATTCCAGCTCTGGAACCTTAGTGGCATGTCACCTCAGGTTGCACATGGGCTGAGGAGTGGGGAGGGTGGCTGGGAGGATAAGGAAGCGTCTGTGTCGACATTTTGCTGCTGGTGTCCCGCTCACAGCCGGGGAGGCAGGACCAGCACCTCCTGCCGCATCCAGCTGGGCAGGAGTGTGACTGACAAAACCCAGCAGCCCTGGGACAAACCCCTAGGTTTGAGTTCTCCTGCCCTGGCTTTTAGTTTTACCCAAACAGCAGCATCAGATCTGGTGAATTCAGGACACATGCATTGACATGCACACTGGTATTTGTGTGTGGAAGGAATCAAGCCAGTTATGCTGCAGAGGAGCTATTTACAGGAACTTCATTTGCACCAGACATTTCAATTACTTGTTGCACTAGAACTCCTATTTACCAAGTGCCACAAAACACCAGGGCCTGATCCTCCTCCAGCTGATGGGTGCATCCCCACCACTGGCAGAGAGTTGTTCCTGCTTTGCTGGGATGCTCAGTGAGATCAGAACTGGGGGCTCCCCCAGATGCTCCTGGGACCATCCCCAGGCACCTGCTCGAAGCACACCAGGGCCGAGCTGCATGGCTGAGCTGCCAAGACACAGTGCAGAGCCCATGCAATGCCTCCCAGCCAGACTGAGCCATGCCCTGCTCCATCATTTGGAGCCAGGCATTCCTGATGGTCATTGGGTGGCCCATCACAGGGCAGAGGTGTGGGGACAGCCCCAGTGTAGGGTCTGAGCAGGACTGATCCCTGGAGTCTCTGGCACTGCCCTTCATTTGCACCTTGAAAACAAGATCTCTGCTGCCTGCTGCTGCCAGTCAGGTTGGCAGAACAGGGGAGCAGCTTCACCTCTACTTCTGAATTCCAACTCAGCAATTAATTCTGAGGGTGAGCAAGGCTCTGCACAAGTAGCTGTGCTTTTAGGGGAAATGACCATGGCAACCACTTCTGCAAATCCTGGTAGTACCTGTGGAATAAACACAAATCCCAACTGGCTCATCCAGCAAGGTGCTGGGAGCTGTGCACTGGAAGCAGCGGAGAGCAGACCAGCAGTGCTTTGACACAGCTGTGCTGTTTTCATCCCCATCACGCACAGAAAACCAGCAAGAGAGGGGAACTAAAAGAAAACATGGAGCTGCTGCTGCTGCTGCAACGTTCCCTTTGCTTGGGTGACTTCTGATGGCACTCAAACGTCACCGGCCACCTGCTTCAGTTTAATGCATGGTGAGGATGGCTCCAGGGGAGTGCAGTTGTGTCCCTCGTCCCCTTTTGGGTGGCAGGTCCCTGGCTGTTGGAAGGCAGTAGAGGTGCGGTGTGAGATTGCTGTGGGAGACTCGGTTTTGATTAAGGTGGCAAGAAATCCCTGCTGATCCAGCCAAGCAAATGAAACCCTTGTCTGGGTAACAAGCTGAGCCTGCTCTGGCTTTCCTGGCCTGTCCTGTGGTTCAGTGTTCCCTGAAGTGGTGCTGGAGCCTTGGATTGGGTGAAAAAGAACCGAAGCCGTTTGGAAAACGTTCACTGTGGGCCACGCTGGAGGGACACTGCAAGGTCCCTGCTCACGCTGTGTTAGTTCCTGTTAGCCTGATTAGATTAAAAACCAGCTCCTGGTGTAACACAGCTGTCACAGGCTCGCAGGCCCCCAAATTGTTACATGAAAACTGGGAGTATGTAATAGGAATTATTCCACAGTGTCTCACTGAAACGTCAGCTCAGCTCCTAAGTGAGAGCTGCTGTCCCACAGTTTGGTGCAAGCTGCTTGAAGGAGTCAGTCAGAGGACAAGGGGTTGGTTCAGGCCCCTCACCACAGGGACTTTCAGATGGTTTTGCCTGTTCCAGGGTGCTGCAGCCATGACACCACTGGCACTGCTGGCTGTGAGTGGAGCCTGCTGGGGGAGATGGAGAGACCAGTGGCCCTCAGTGGCTCTGCTGGAGGGGCTCAGCTCTGGAGGAATGTTGTCCTGGCTTGTGGCATGGCCAGAACCTGGCAGGTTGGCACTGCGTGCGACCACATCTGTTGCAGCTATCAGTATGGTACTGGGCATCACCTCAGTGGCCAAAGCTTGGACAGTCATACTTCACAGCTTAACCAGTAGCAGCTTTTCTCTGATATGGGTCTCATTACACTTGAAAGAGCCCCTGAGACCTCCTTCCTACCCAGCAGGTATCCCTGCAAACCCAGCCTTGGTCTGATCTGAGCCCTGCCCCATCACATCTCCCTGGGCAGCTCAGGCCAGCTTCCCTGGGAAGCACCTCTGGTCCTTGACTGCCATCAAACCACTGTCACTGTTCTCCCCATGCCCCTTGCTGGAGGGATAGGAGATCCAAACCCATGTGTTTGAGATTGCAGTTCAGTGAAGCACCCCAGTGGGGAAGCCGTGGCGTGTGCTGGGCCAGGCAGGAGCAGCCATCCTGCAGTGGCACCAGGTGCAGTCGTGCCTGGGGCTCAATTCTGCAGCTGGAGTGAGGATGTGGAAGAGAGGTCCAGAGAGGAGTTCCCACAGCAGGGCCCCATCTCCAGCAGGAGCCACCCCATAGCTGCTGGTGCTGGGCCTGCCCATGCCTCACCCCCCTGCCTCTGCTCCCACTCCCTCTCTCTCTGCCCTATCTCCAGAGGTTTATTTTTGATGCTGGTGCCATCTCCAGCTCGGGAAGAGCCACTGAGCACCTGGCTAGGAGAGGAGGCCCGGCATGGTGGAACAACACCCCTCTGGGTGCCACCAACATGCCACCAGCCCCTTGGCAGTGCTGGCAGGGAGTGGGATGTGCCAGCCAGCATGGGCTGGGGGCACAGGGGGCTCCGTGGGGGCTATCCCGTTCTGTTTTCCTGCGCTGTGTGCCCTGCCACTGCCATGCTCGAAGTGGGGGCTGGCAGGGCTGGGGAGAGGGATGTCTCCTGGCTGGCCAGCCAGTGGCCCGCCAGATGAGAGAGAGTCAGGTTAATAACACTTTTTTTTCCCCCTCTTTTTTCTTTTTATTAAAGTATTTAAATGTCAGCATCAGGATACACAGGAAATTGAATTTTGTATTTGATTTCAATTAGCAAAGCCTAAATTATATTTCATTTTATCCACAGGCTGGGTGATTCATTGTTCTGGAAAAGCTGGTACTTCATGGTTCAGAGACTGGAAATGGAGAGTTAGGATCTGTTGGGGTTTTGTTGTTTGTATTTGTTTTTTTTAATGAAGCCAAACTGCTGTGCTCTCACCTCCTCCCAAACGTGTCTGTCTGTCGGTGTCACTCTGTACCTGAGTATGAAAATCCTCAACTGAACACTTGAACCCACAGCACTAAACAATAAAACGTTGTAGCAGCTGCGTTTCTCTGCTCGGTTTCTCCTGCACACAACACACACCCCACACTCGCCTCGCAGCAGCATCAACACACTCCAGCAGCCAAACCATGGTGGGCACTGGCCAAAACCCACCGCCAGCCAGTCCAGACACCAAGCAGGACGTGGCCTCACCAATCCCAAAAGGGCCAGGGGAAGGCACATGCCACAGCCAGGACACGTACCTAGGCCTAGGACCAGGACCACCTGGGCCGGCTGGGGGAGTTCCCAGCCTGTTAGGCATCATCCTCAGAAATCCTCTGCATGGGGTCAGGTCCTGGATCCATGCAGAGCACAAGCCCTGCCTTCCTCTTCAGAGAGGGACCAGCATTCAGAGAGGCCCCTAGATCCAGAGTTGTCTCAACTGCAATCCTGCAGTAGAGGACAGCAAGATACATGCAGGTCCCCATGCTGGGAGACAGCAGGATGCATCCATGTCCCTGTGATGGGGGACAGGAAGATATGTCTATGTCCCTCATGGGGGACAGCAGGATGCGTCCGTATCCCTGTGGTAGGGGACAGCAGGATGTGTCCATATCCCTGTGGTGGGGGACAGCAGGATGTGTCCATGTCTCTCTGATGGGGGACAGCAGGATGTGTCCATGTCCCTCTGATGGGCGAGAGCAGGCATGGCCCTGCAATGGGGCACAGCAGCACTGTCCCTGCGGTGGGGCACAGCTTTCCCCACTGACCTCACAGGTTGGGGTGTACCTCCCATGGAGGCAAAGAACAAATCCCTGAACAATGCCCAGGAAGTTTCACTTGCTGCTGCTGCTGCTGCTGAGTAAATCAGTGGACCATAAAAGGCAAGCAAGGGCCAGCTGCCAGGCAAAGAAATTAGGGGGAAAATTTTCTCATCCTATTTTCTGTGCACGATTTCCTGCTAGTTTGGAAAAGGGTGAGGGGATGGGGGGGAGAGGAAAAGCCATTTCACAGCACGGCCCTATTGTGTCGTCTGATAAAAAGCACTGAAAAACTTTTATCAACAAAATTAGGAAGTAGTGAACTATAAAATTGCTAATTATTTTCTAGTAAATTTACTTTTAAATAACTTTAGACACCAATTACAGGCACCATTAAGCACCATTAACACGGGGTGTATTTACCAAACAAGGAGGGAGTTACTTCTTATTCAAATCAAGATCATTTTGGTGCAGATTTTGCTGTTTGGAAAGCAGTCCTCTCATACCAGAGGTTTAAAAAGATGGTCAGCAGATCAGTTACACCTCGGAAGCAGTCAGAATGCTGCTATTTGAGATGCGGCGTGATAGAATTCTGCCCTCCACACAACCCCCGGGGTGAGCAGGCACAGAGTGAGCCTGAGGAGCTGCCACGGCAGCGCCCACACCTTGCATGGGGGCAGGGCTGATGGGTCGCTCTCATGCAAGCCCTGAGGAAGCAAGTCCCACGTTTAGCTGCTTCAGTTGTCCCTTGCAGGGTCTCCTTCCCCTGCTCCATGCAGGGCATTATCTCCCTTTGCACACCCCTTCATGTTTGACTTCCCAGCATCACTCCTCCTGGCAACCCACTGCTGTTTCCTCTCCATCACTCTAGCCTGGAGCCTTTCACCCTCTCCAGGGTTTTGCTCCCCAGAAGACAGGCTCAGCTCTGCATAGCAGTCACCTGCTCCCTCCACACTGGGGAACATGTGCCATGGCCTAGGTGCTGCGGGCTGCCCCGGTGCTGCCACCACAAAAGCCCAAGTCCTGGCACTGGGCTGGTTGGAGGCAAGTGCCTGGTAATTGGCCGTTGCCAGGCGGCTGTCAGGAAGCTGGCTGCAAAGCTGTTACCTGCTCCCACTTTCCTGCTGTTATCTCTGACATCCTCATTATTTATTAACTGCCCTGTACCCAACAGGCTGCCACTGATGCGGAGATGCTCTGATTATGCAGGTTCGATATTCCACCTGCCTTCCAAGGTCACATCCTCCAGGATGTCTTGTGAACCAGATTGAAGAGGTACCAGCAAAGATGCAACATGCTCTGGATGTGCCAATGCCAGGTCTCAAACAGAGCCCTTTGAATAAGGATGACATACTAGATGGTGATAGAAGACCCTGTTGCTCGCTGCTTTTCCCCAGCCCATGTGCAGTGCTGAGCTCTGCATCTGGATCAGCAAACAGAGGAAACCAGAGCACTAGGCAGGAGCTCCAGCCACCAGCTCTCTCATGCTGGAGCAGTGAGTCCTCCTCTGACACATGAGCCAGGAGAAGAGCAGCACGGGGATGATTTAGCTGGCCAGGTTACAAACTCACAATGATCTGTTAGAGCTTTGTCGGCACCAAAACCCCTTCCTTTTCCAGCTCCCTGCCCTGTGCTGCTGCCGCCTCAGCCCGCTGGTGACTTCCTGTGGCCCCTGCATGTGTGTAGTGGCTTTTGTGCCTTATGCCAACAGGCTGCTGCATCCCAGCTGTGCCAGGCAGAAACAACACAATCCTCTCACCTCTTCAGCTTTCCTGGTGCCTCTTACTCAGGGTTTGATTTTTTTTTTGGGGGGGGGGGGTTTGGTGACCTCTATGAGTCACTTGCTGGGGGGAAGGGGGGTCAGAAAATTCTTGCTGCCTGTAAGAAGCTGTTCTAACTTCAGGTACAAACCTTGAAATCAGAATAAATAATTGGAGGGTCTCTTCACTATTGCTTTATGCCACCAACAGGGATACTTTGGAATTTTTTAGGCATAATGCAGTAGCCCACAAGAGTTGAGCACTTGCCCATATGCACTCCATGCAGGGACAGAAGCTGCCAAATCAGAAGGATTTACCTGCACATTAGCAGGAACATCTGCTCTACCTTGGCAGTGCTCTTGGATGGCAGAGGAAGAAGCTGCTGTGGCTTTGCAGAATAATGCACAGAGCTCCCCATGCCACCAATGCCCAGCCCCACAGCTGCTCCAGGACTCGTAGGACACATCCATGCCAGACACCCCAGAACAGGAGCATGATGGACTCCAGCGCTCTCAGAGGACCATGGCCAAGACTTTGCCTTATGCCAAGCTGGGAGCCTGGGCAGGGGGGCAGCAGGGACTGTGCACAGCTAAGAGACCCCAGGCACTGGGATGGGGACATTTCTTGGCTGCTAACTCACCATGTTGCAGGACAAGTACATGGCCAGTGCTTGGCTTCGTTGTTGGCAGGGGAAATCTGGCTCATGGTCAGGGTAAGCATCACCTCAGCATGGCCGAGGAGCCCTTCAGGTGAAGGCTGACATCTGTTGCACTCCAGCAGCTGTGTTGGGAAGGAAAGAAGGCATCTGAATCCCCTCTCCTCATCCTCAGAAGTGGGTCTGCTCTCCTGCAGACCCCTCCCGCACTTTGCCTCGCTGTCCGGATGCCCTCTGTGCTGTACCTGGTCATGGAGGGACCTGCACCATCTGCACAGCCTCCGAGCAAACGGGAAGTGAGAGGAGCCAGGATTGCTTCAATGACACATTTGGTGACTGTAGTCTTTCCGTGCAGCGAGATGTACGGGTAGCTGGAGGACAGAATTAATATAGTAAGTAATCCTCTCCCTTTAGCAATATCTTTCTGCATGAACTAATGATTTAATGTCTAACTTTTTTTCCAGCATACACATTTCCTCATAACAAACACTTATATGATATGCAGCTATTTATGTTTCAAGGCAAAAAGCGTGGAGTGTAATGGACTCTACTCCGACTATCTGGCCGTGAAGAAATTTCACTCTATCATGGGAAACGAGGAAAAGACATTTTATTCTGAGACTATTTCTTTCTGGTTAAGCTATTCTTATCTTTCTCCCTCGTTCTGTGTTGGGAGGTCTGGCAGCATGACTCTGAAGTGCCTCTCCTGCAGACAGGGTGTCTGCTTCCCAGGACCCCTGCCCAGCTGGGAGCCCCTTACCTTCCCCTCGGCACTTCTCACAGCTGGTAAATGGTCCCAACTAGAGAGTTTCCTGATGCCTCCAAAGTGACAGTGAGTGGCATTTGGCATCGGCCCCAGGAAACAGCCACAGAAGTGGTTGTGTTGAAGTAGTGTGTTCGTTTGGATCTCATAGGGTAAATCAATGGGCACTAGTGGGCACTATAACCTGTATTTGAGCTCAGGACACAGCCCCAGGGTGTCCCAGAGATGCTGGCACTACGGCAACAGCAGATCATGGCCCTGGAAAGGGGTGGCTGTGTTTCAGCCAACCGATCCCACCTGCACCAGCCCCATTCCACGCTGGCCACTCCATCCATCCTCCCCATCCTTCGCTATGTTCTCCATCCCTGGTGACTAGCCTGAGGGGCAGGCTTCTGCTCCCCAAGGCTGCAGTGTCCAGCCCAGGAGGACTTGGCTGCTCTGTAGCCCCAGCTAGGAGCCTCTCAGCTCTGCACTCCCTTTTCCTTCCTGCAGACTAATATCCAGAGCAGTGGAGGACTGACATCTGTCCTGTACAGAGACTTGTCTCCAGGACACTGCTCCCCAAGCTCTCTAAGCAGGTGCCACAAACACCACACAGAAGAAATGATCTTCTCCCTGGTGCTGACACTGCCTGAAGGCACTGATCCGGCTAACACGAGAGATGTCTGTGTAATGAAGGCAAACGACACAGCTGGCAATTTTCCACCCAGCTGACAGAGATAAACAGTTATAAATACACCCATTAATGTTGTAAGCATCCTTCAAAGCTTGTCTTGAGAGTCTGTGGGGCCAGTGTGCCACCAGTGGGCTGGTGCTGCCTGAGCAGCAGATACCACAGAGCAGCCAGGCCTGCAGCCCCTTGAAGGCGGAGGTGGAATGGATCATGGCCATGGGTGAAGAGCGGTGGCAGAGGGAGACACTTCCCATGAGAAGACAAGGGGCAAGTGGTGCCAGGGCAGCTCGCCTCACTCTGCTGGGTGCCAGCCAAGCTGTGCTCCTCCCATGGTCACCACCAGCCCAGCCCTGGGCAGATCTGTGCTCTTGAACTGGGGGATGGGGTCGGGGAGCGGTGTGTTCCCCTGGAAATTCATGAAGAATTAGTTCAGGACCTGCTGAGCCATCTGGACACCCACAAGTCCATGGGACCAGATGGGATCCATCCCAGGGTGCTGAGAGAGCTGGCAGCTGAGCTGGCCAAGCCGCTCTCCATCATTTTCCA